>CM060966.1:181879181-181894181 GCA_030765045.1 Tenodera sinensis | reverse complement strand
AATATTCTATAAAGTCCTGTTCATTCTGAATAAGTTTTGTGTAAGTGATAAACGTAACACATTCCTACACTAAATATTACTGTAGAAAAATACACATCTCGTTAAAAAAGTTTATATCAGCACATTCTTTTTTCGTAGAGTGAACCATTTCCAAAATATGTATTTGTTGAAGTTTTCCAATACTTTTCTCAAATGATAATTTCTACAAATGTTTATCTGTACTAAAACAAAGAAGATATAGGAATAAGAGTTTGTAAGAATGGTTAGTGCAAGAGTGAGTAGAGAAAGTCATGTGAGTGAAATGCATCTATATTGTAATAACCTTCTTTATATGCCCCCCCCCCCTCCCCATACCTGATCATGTTATGAATATCAATAACAAAAATCTGCTGTGTTGCACTCACATGACTTTCTCTACTCACTCTTGTACTAACCATTCTTACAAACTCTTATTCCTATATCTTCTTCGTGTCAGTTGAGATAAACATTTATTTGAACACAAATTGTATGTTTTAGCAATATCTACATTTATGTATAGTAATATTTGGTGTGTCTCTTATGGTTTACCAGTTATGCAAAAGTCGTCCACAGTAAGCAGGACTACAGGGCTTAGAGGCAGCAAATTCAAAATATCTATATATTTCATTTGTTATGAAAATATCTCAAACATATCACATTTTAACCAAGTTGGTTAAGACCTGTTTTCGAGAAAATTAAAAGTTTCAACAAATGTTCTATGTAAAGGGCAAAGGGTAGTTTAGGGAGGAGCAATTTTCTTCAAAATCTTCATGTCGCATCTTTGAAATATATGTACGTTAAATATTCACCTTGGTCTCTAAGTGACTTTTCCATTTTGACTTACGCTGTTCACACAAATACACACACGCACATACACACAAACACACACGCACATACACACAAACACACACGCACATACACAAACGCACACAAACACACATACACACACGCACATACACAAACGCACACATACACACACGCACACATACACACACGCACACATACACACACGCACATACACACAAACACACACGCACATACACAAACGCACACAAACACACATACACACACGCACATACACAAACGCACACATACACACACGCACACATACACACACGCACACATACAAACACGCACACATACACACACGCACACATACACACAAACACACACATACACACACGCACACATACACACACGCACACAAACACACATACAAACACGCACACATACACACACGCACACATACACACACGCACACAAACACACATACAAACATGCACACATACACACACGCACACATACACACAAACACACACGCACATACACAAACGCACACATACACACACGCACACATACACACACGCACACAAACACACATACAAACACGCACACATACACACACGCACACATACACACACGCACACATACACACACGCACACATACAAACACGCACACATACACACACGCACACATACACACACGCACACATACACACACGCACACATACAAACACGCACACATACACACACGCACACATACACACACGCACACATACACACACGCACACATACACACACGCACACATACAAACACGCACACATACACACACGCACATACACACACGCACACATACACACACGCACACATACACACACGCACACATACACACACGCACATACACACACGCACACACGCACACATACACACACGCACATACACACACATACACACACGCACATACACACACGCACACATACACACACGCACACATACACACACGCACACATACACACACGCACACACGCACACATACACACACGCACATACACACATACACACACGCACACATACACACACGCACATACACACACGCACACACGCACACATACACACACGCACACACGCACACATACACACACGCACACATACACACACGCACACATACACACACGCACACATACAAACACGCACACATACACACACGCACACATACACACACGCACACATACACACACGCACACACGCACACGCACGCACACATACACACACGCACACACGCACACATACACACACGCACACAAACACACACGCACACATACACACACGCACACATACACACACGCACACACGCACACGCACACACACGCACACATACACACACGCACATACACACACACGCACATACACACACGCACACACGCATACATACACACACGCACACATACACACACGCACATACACACATACACACACGCACACACGCACACATACACACACGCACACATACACACACGCACATACACACACATACACACACGCACACATACACACACGCACATACACACACGCACACATAGACACACGCACATACACACACGCACACACGCACACATACACACACGCACACATACACACACGCACACACGCACACATACACACACGCACATACACACATACACACACGCACACATACACACACGCACATACACACACGCACACATACACACACGCACACATACACACACGCACACATACACACACGCACACATACACACACGCACATACACACACATACACACACGCACACATACACACACATACACACACATACACACACGCACACATACACACACGCACATACACACACACGCACATACACACGCACATACACACACGCACATACACACACGCACACTTACACACACGCACATACACACATACACACACGCACACATACACACACGCACACACGCACACATACACACACGCACACATACACACACGCACGCATACACACACGCACATACACACACGCACACATACACACGCACATACACACAAACACACACGCACACATACACACACGCACACATACACACACGCACACACGCACACATACACACACGCACACATACACACACGCACACATACACACACGCACACATACACACGCGCACACATACACACATACACACACGCACACAAACACACACGCACACATACACACACGCACACATACACACACGCACATACACACACGCACACAAACACGCACACATACACACGCGCACATACAAACACGCACACATTAACACACGCACATACACACAAACACACACGCACACATACACACACGCACACAAACACACACGCACATACACACAAACACACACGTACACACACGCACATACAAACACGCACACAAACACACACGCACATACACACAAACACACACGTACACAGACGCACATACAAACACGCACACAAACACACACGCACATACAAACACGCACACATACACACGCGCGCGCCGATCTCTTTCTTTGTACTCTGATGTATAGCTATTTGCGGTTAAAGCTGGGCAGGTGGTGGAGAATAAGTACTCACCCGGTGTGCCTCTTGATGTACGGGACATAAACCACTGGCTCCACACACATCACCAGCAGCAGTAGCAGTAGCAAGAAGCCTCTCATGGCAGGCACGACCAGTCCACAGCAAGTCTTCCTCAGGAGTGGGGCGATGCTGGCGGGAAGAGGACCCGTTCATATTTATAACGGTACCACATTCCTCATACAGACACGCGGTGGCAATACTCGGACCATTCGGACGCACAACTTGTCAACCATTTCCGACATATTCCTTGTTACTTTGTCAGAGCTTTCCCAATACTTCTCAAATGTTGGCCCTTTTCCCTCTTGCTCATACAAAGAAAAGGGAAATTGTCATCATACTGTGACTACTCTTAAAACATTTGACTATCACTTAAAGTCTACTATATTCCCATTGTACCTGCAAGAGAATCAACAATAAGATAATTTGTACAAATGTTTATTTGTATCAACATAAAGAAGATGGAGTAAGAGTTTGTAGAGTGAGTAGAAAAAGTCATGTGAGTGCACCATACCAGATTTTGTTTTCTGAAGTAAGGAAGTAAGGTTATGTCCACCCTTGGCGACCCACCGTGGGAAATTAATCAATTACTTACCATTAGACATATTTTAATTTTAATGTAAAGAACAATTTTTATTTAGCACAAATTAATACGGTTGTCCCAACAAATACTGTAACTTTTAACAACAACATAATGAATTAATATTGTTTGATTGCAAACTTCAACATGCGCCCCCGACGCCCATGGTCGTGTCTTTGTTTTATGGTGCCCTATTTATATAAAATTCTCTGAGAGTAGTAAGTGGAGAAAGTCATGTGTGTGCAACATTCCGATTTTTTTTCTGAAGTAAGGTTATGGTTGCTTATTTCTATGATATTCACTGATAACGAAGAGCACTTGAACCAAACTTGTGTTAAACATAACGTTACCTATTCATGGGACAGTGAAATGTTTTCCTTTTAAAGTCAAGTTTGAGATCGTGGTGTTTTGTTGCGTCATGTAAATGGCAAGTTTAAGAATTATCCGACATTGCCTTATTGGGTAAAAGGACGCACACTTTTCACGCGATATCTCAATAGAAAAGATACACAAGCCTGTTTTACAACCAGCTTGGCATAATAACCTCTAAAAATGGGTGTCTACCCACTTCCTCCCGCAGTCAACCTTTTCCCTCATTAGTAATTGTAAACATGCCGATTTGCTCCGTCTTTGTTGCATTGTACGGCATCGCTGTTTTGTTATTCTAGTGTTGTGGAGTTGAGCGCATGCGCATTCGCCACCAGACATGATAAAGTCTATGTACCGTGGGCCCGTTCTGCATCATCCAACTGTCATATTCAAAACCAAATAACGCCCTACTTCAATACATTTGTCAAGTCGTTTAAAACCTCTTCTCTGCTTGTAGGCACCCTACTACCCATTCTGCCGGACCTTCTCCTTCTACGTTTGTTTTCCAGTCCAATGAACGTGCCATAGCTCGCTGGAAAGTAGGTGGAGGCAAATCCACCCTCCCTCTTTTGCAAACATGCAACATTTCATAAATGAAAGAGGCAATGAATTGGTCCTAATACGGAACTATACGCTTAGCTTCCAAACAAATATTGAAGAATGGTGTTCGGGGTGGACGTCTGTATGAAACGTATTGATTGGTTATTATCCTTTCAGTAGTATGTCTGATACACACACGCACAGACATACACGCACACATACATGCACGCACATACACACACGCATACACTTACATACACGCACATGCACGCACACACATACACACATACACGCACACACATACACGCACATGCACGCACACACATACACACATACACGCACACACATACACGCACATGCACGCACACACATACACACATACACGCACATGCACGCACACACATACACGCACATGCACGCACACACATACACGCACACATACACGCACGCATACATGCACGCACATACACACATACACATACATACACGCACATGCACGCACACACATACACACATACACGCACACACATACACGCACATGCACGCACACACGCACACACATACACGCACATGCACGCACACACATACACACATACACGCACACACATACACGCACATGCACGCACACACATACACACATACACGCACACACATACACGCACATGCACGGACACACATACACGCACATGCACGCACATGTACGCACACACATGCACACACATACACGCATATGCACGCACACACATACACACACGCACACACACTTACACACACCCACATACACACAAACACACACATACATACACGCACATATACACATACACGCACATACACGCACACACACGCACACGCTCAGATCTTTTTCTAAAATGTGTTGTTGTTGTTGTTCTAGTGTTTAATGCCTGCGTTTACTACATGTGGCACCACAGGCGGTAACACTGATATATGGAATGAAGATGGAGCATCGGTGGAATGAGATGGCGGGGGAAACTGGAGAATCCGGAGGAAACCCGCCCCAGCGCCTCTTCGTTCGCCACAAATCCCACACGCGGTGCCTGGGATCGAACCCGGGCCGCTTTGGTGAGATGTGAGTGTGTGTGTTTGTGTTCAGGGGGCCTCAAAACATGTTTCCGGTGAATTGTGGATCTCATATTTTTGGGTGGAATACAACACTTTGTCTACTTGACGTAGTTGAGAAAGTAGAAATGAGAGATTGAAAGTAGAGGAATTTCCAGGAGTTGGAACGTATTCTCTTATTGCACTACGTCATTGGAACATGTACGTACCAGGCAGGGATTGCATATATCCCTGCACTCAGCTACACTTGTGCAGACGGAGCAGTAAACACCACATTAAAATGTCCATTTCAGCAAATACCTACCAGACACGCGCCTTGTAATTTCACTTTCTTGCAATAACCAAGTGTTCAAAGCAATATTACCAACTTGTGAATTTCAACATTCACCTGGCTAGCCACTGGGGAACTCAAATAGCTAATTACATTATAGTAATTATTGCTAGAAGCTGTATGCTAATTAAGCTTGAATATTTATTTGATGAGTAACAGTCACGCGACCGTCTCTGCATTACAGCTTTCCAAGACAATCCCTTAATTATTACCTTAGACTTTGTGCGCGCGTGTGTGTGTGTGTGTGTGTGTGTGTGTGTGTGTGTGTGTGTGTGTGTGTGTGTGTGTGTGAACAGCATAATTAAAAAAAAAAAAAAAAAAAAAAAAAACGAAAATTCAGTTAAAACCAAAGTTGGTATTTAAATTTAATATCTTTCAAGGATGCAACATGATTTTGAAGAAAATTCCTCCACCTTAAACTATCCTTTACATGAAACATTTTTGGAAAATTTTGATTTTCACAAAAATGGCTCTGACGATTTTGTACTAAAATGTCATATGCTTAAGATATTTTTATGACAAATGAAATGTATATTTTGAATTGTCTGGCTGTAGCCCATGTAGTTCTGTTTACTCTGGATGACTTTTGTATAAGTGGTAAATCGTAAGAGATAGACCAAATCTTACTGTAGGTTTCGTTAAAACACAATTTATGTTAAATGATGTTTCTTGTGATGATATTCCTTGTTATATGTGTGAGTTTTGCAACACTTACACGTTTCTCAAATGGAAGATCTTTATTCACTTTTTTATCTCTTGGCTGTACAAAGAGAACGTAATTTCAAAGCCTTCTATAGCGACCAACTTTAAAAGATTTGACTATCGACAGAGCTTACTGTATTCCCATATTGCCCTTGCACCTACAAGCAAATAAGCAATTAGATAATTTATACAAATGCTTATCTCAACTAACACGAAGAAGATATAAGAGTTTGTAAGAAGAGTAAGAGTGAGCAGAGAAAGTCATGTGAGTGCAACACATCAGATTTTTAAGTTTGTATTTTATTTTATTTGTTTAAGGTTTGACGTGGTTTAACCGGTTAGGTCAGTGCCGTCCAACTTACGTTGGTAAATTACCTCCCCCATTCATCTGGGTATTTTGCCCTCACTTCCAGTCCGCCACTGTTAACTCAAGTGTTTGGAGCCAGACATGAATATCCCACAAAATTAGAAATACCGTTTTTCCCGTTTTAATGACTTGTTAAACAAGTAGGTATTGGTTAATAATCATAAACCACAATTGTCCTTCCCATTTGCAGACTTAGTAATGCAAGATGCAAATTACTGCTATGGTTAAAAATGTGGTGAAAAACATAAAACTTAAAGTGTTGTTAAAACACGACTCATTCTTTAAACTGATAAGAAACTGAAGTCTAGTAACAATTGCTTGTCGAAGTGCTAATATTTCATTAGCATCGATGTTATGAATTTATGAACTTGGTTCAAAGAATTGGGTAATTTCGGTAATTTCCACACCATGAAGGCAGGCAGGGAGGTAGGCAGGCAGGCAGGCAGGCAGGCAGGTAGACAGGCAGACAGACAGGGAGGCACGTAGACAGGCAGGTAGACAGGCAGGCAGGTAGACAGGCAGACAGACAGGGAGGCAGACAGGCAGGCAGGTAGATAGGCAGGCAGACAGGCAGGCAGGCAGGCAGGGTGGGACGCAGGCAGGCAGGCAGGCAGGGAGGGAGGGAGGGACACAGGCAGGGAGGCAGGCAGGTAGACTGGCAGGCAGGGAGACAGACAGACAGGCAGGCAGGCAGGTAGACAGGTAGACAGACAGGGAGGCAGACAGGCAGGCAGGTAGACAGGCAGACAGACAGGGAGGCAGACAGGCAGGGTGGGACGCAGGCAGGGAGGGAGGGACACAGGCAGGGAGGCAGGTAGGTAGACTGGCAGGCAGGGAGACAGACAGACAGGCAGACAGGGTGGGACACAGAAAGGTAGGCAGGTAGGCGGGCAGGCAGACAGGCAGGCAGGTAGACAGGCAGACAGACAGGGAGGCAGACAGGCAGGCAGGTAGATAGGCAGGCAGATAGGCAGGCAGGGTGGGACACAGAAAGGTAGGCAGGTAGGCGGGCAGGCAGACAGGCAGGCAGGTAGAAGGCAGACAGACAGGGAGGCAGACAGGCAGGCAGGTAGATAGGCAGGCAGGCAGGCAGGCAGGGTGGGACGCAGGCAGGCAGGCAGGGAGGGAGGGAGGGACACAGGCAGGGAGGCAGGCAGATAGACTGGCAGGCAGGGAGACAGACAGGCAGGCAGGTAGACAGGCAGGCAGGTAGACAGGCAGACAGACAGGGAGGCAGACAGGCAGGCAGGTAGACAGGCAGACAGGCAGGGTGGGACGCAGGCAGGCAGGGAGGGAGGGAAGGACACAGGCAGGGAGGCAGGCAGGTAGACTGGCAGGCAGGGAGACAGACAGACAGGCAGGCAGACAGGGTGGGACACAGAAAGGTAGGCAGGTAGGCGGGCAGGCAGACAGGCAAGGAGGGAGAGAGGGAGACAGACAGGCAGGCAGGGAGGGAGGGAGACAGGCAGGAAGGCAGGCAGGCAGGGAGGGAGGGAGACAGGCAGGCAGACAGGCAGGTAGACAGCCAGACAGGCAGGGAAGCATACAGGCAGGCAGGCAGGCAGACAGACAGGCAGGCAGGTAGACGGGCAGTGAGGGAGACAGGCCGGCAGGTAGAATGGCAGGCAGGGAGGGATGGAGACAGGCAGGTAGACAGGCAGGCAGGGAGACAGGTAGGCAGGGAGACAGGCTGGCAGGCAGGTAGACAGGCAGGTAGATAGGCAGGTAGACAGGCAGACAGGCAGGGAGGCAGGCAGATATACAGGCAGGCAGGGAGACAGGCAGGCAGACAGGTAGGCAGGTAGACAGGCAGGGAGGCATACAGGCAGGTAGGCAGACAGGCAGGGAGGCAGACAGGCAGGTAGGCAGGTAGGTAGACAGGCAGGCAGGAAGACAGGCAGGTAGACAGGCAGGTAGGTATACAGGGAGACACGCAGACAGGCAGGTAGACAGGTAGACAGGCAGACACGCAGGCAGGCAGGGAGACAGGCAGGGAGGTAGGGAGGGAGACAGGCAGGCAGGGAGAAAGGCTGGCGGGCAGGGAGGGAAACAGGTAGACAGGGAGGTAGTCAGGCAGGTAGACAGGCAGACAGGGAGGCAGACAGGCAGGGAGGCAGACAGGCAGGGAGGAAGGCAGGTAGACAGGCAGGCAGGTAGACAGGCAGGCAGGTAGACAGGCAGGCAGATAGGTAGACAGGCAGGGAGTTAGGGAGGGAGACAGGCAGGCAGGTAGACAGGCAGGTAGACAGGCAGAGAGGGAGACAGGCAGGTAGCTAGACAGGCAGGCAGGCAGGCAGCTAGACAGGCAGGCAGGTAGGCAGGCAGGCAGCTAGACAGGCAGGTAGGCAGGCAGGGTGGGACACAGGCAGGCAGGTAGACAGGCAGGTAGACAGACAGGCAGGCAGGCAGGTAGACAGGCAGACAGACAGGGAGGCACGTAGACAGGCAGGTAGACAGCAAGGCAGGCAGGTAGACAGGCATACAAACAGGGAGGCAGACAGGCAGGCAGGTAGACAGGCAGGCAGACAGGTAGGTAGACAGGCAGGAAGGTAGGGAGGGAGATAGGTAGACAGGCAGAGAGGGAGACAGGCAGGGAGGTAGACAGGCAGACAGGTAGGGAGACAGGCAGGAAGGTAGGGAGGGAGATAGGTAGACAGGCAGAGAGGGAGACAGGCAGGCAGGCAGCTAGACAAGCAGGCAAGTAGACACGCAGGCAGGTAGGCAGGCAGGCACATTTGAGGCATATTTCAACAGGTTCAATTGGACTGCGTATAGTGAGTCCACTGGCAGCAGTAAAGGTCATTGAGCATGTCAACGAAATGTAAAGTTTAGTTGCATATGTACGGTACATAATTATTAAATTTGAATAATGAATATAATATACAGACAATATGAAAAACAAAGTAGGAGTAATTCAGAAACAAAATCAAATACTTCCCTCCACTTATAAGACTAACATAAGACGTGTACATACCAAATGGCCCAAATCATCCATAATTACATATGAATATTTGTGTTATCGTTATGGTTTATTATAATGTGATTACTTTCATTGTTATTATCGAACGGTACTAATATGCTCACTTCAGTCTTACAATAGGTGTTCAAAGTGATTCCTTGTTGACTGGTACAATGTTCCAAAGGACTCCTTTTATCCATATGGACGTTTCTGAGAACTGCCCGTGTGAGAGATGGTTCAACGCCTTTGACGTAAGAGAATGTGTTTTAAACGTAATATCCTTGACCGCACTTCAGAAGAAAAGAATGTAATGTTATTACATCAGGAGATCTTGGTGGCCAAGATATGGGACCACCTTGGCCAATCCAATGTACAGGGTACAAGTAACTGAAATGGACCTCGACAATAGTAAGGTGATGGAGCATCGTAGAGGAAGCTCTGAAGCTCACCTTGCAGCAATTGCATACACCTACATATGTGGTCCTCTGAGTCTGACAATGTGTTGGTTTCGCTCGCTGAACTGTCTGTCTTGACTTTGCTGGGTTGATGAAACCCCAGAAGAAAGCAGCTGAATCAGCAAGGAGACGCAGGGCTTCCTCATTAATTGAATTTGGTGCAGTGTCACAATCAACCACTTACATACACACATACATAGGTATAACCTGTACGTACCTACTACCGGAACATGTTGTTAACCTCTGTAGAGAACCTATACCTAGGTACATATATGTACTCTCTTGTTGCTCCAGGCCAATCGGATGTTTAAATTGCCAGAACAATGAAGAAGTACCAATCTCTACACCCAGCAAACAGCAAACCAATCTTCACACTATTTCATACATAGACGTGTTAATTATCACTAGAACATTCCTTTGTTGAATCAGCGTCGCCAACTGTATCCCGTAAATCAGCTGAAAAACAATTTATTGCACATTACAGTCACTCAATTTCAATTTGGCAACTGTGTTTTTAACAATTGCTTTTTTAATAATTAATGTATTTTTGCGGAAGAGAGGTTATTTGTTAATGTTAAAATAAAGTAAGGTTATAAACTGTTATAACAAGAGAAATTCCAAATACATATAATTGTTGTGCTTCATTTTCCTCAGTTGGCAGTGCTGGACTACACTAATCCAAATGAATACATTTTAGGTTATTTTTTATATAATTTAACATTTTCTAGTCAGATATAGCGTTTAAATTCACATTTTATTAATGAAATAGCCTATATAAGTATTATTTGACTCTCACTACGCGGTCACACGAGTTATCACGTTATTTGTGTTATTTCTAGATTACTAAAACGATCTCCTGACAAAGGAGTAATTGTATACAAGGCTCCTGCCTGCTTGCCTACCTGCTTGTCTGCCTGCCTGCCCGCCTGCCTGTCTGCCCGCCTGGCTACCTGCCTACTTGCCTGCCTACCTGCCTGCCTGCCTACCTGCCTGCCTACCTGCCTGTCTGCCTGCTTGTCTGCCTGCCTGTCTGCCTACCTGGCTGCCTGCCTACCTGCCTGCCTACCTGCCTGTCTGCCTGCCTGTCTGCCTACCTGCCTACCTACCTGCCTGTCTGCCTGCCTACCTGAATGTCTGTCTGCCTGCCTGTCTACCTACCTGCCTGCCTACCTACCTGCCTGTCTGCCTGCCTACCTACCTGCCTGTCTGTCTGCCTGCCTGCCTACCTACCTGCCTGCCTGCCTACCTACCTACCTGCCTGCCTGTCTGCCTGCCTGCCTGCCTGTCTGCCTACCTACCTGCCTGCCTGTCTGCCTGCCTGCCTGTCTGTCTGCCTGCCTATCTGCCTGCCTGCCTATCTGCCTGTCTGCCCGCCTGCCTGCCTGTCTGCCCGTCTGCCTGCCTACCTGCCTGACAACCTACCTGCCTACCTGCCTGCCTACATACCTGACTACCTACCTGTCTACCTGCCTACATACCTGCCTACATACCTGGCTGCCTACCTGCCTACATACCTGCCTGCCTGCATACCTGCCTGTCTACATGCCTGCCTACCTGCCTACATACCTGCCTGCCTGTCTGCCTACCTGTCTGTCAGCCTGCCTACCTGCATGCCTGCCTACCTGCCTGTCTGCCTACCTGCCTGCCTGCCCACCTACCTGCCTACCTACCTGTCTGCCTACCTGTATGCCTACCTGCCTGCCTTCCTGTCTGCCTGTTTGCCTAACTGCCTGTCTGCCTACCTGCCTACCTACCTGCCTGCCTACCTACCTGCGTACCTGCCTGCCTACCTGCCTGCCTACCTGCCTGCCTGCCTACCTGCCTGCCTACCTGCGTGTCTGCCTGCCTACCTACCTGCCTACCTACATGCATGCCTACATGCCTACCTGCCTATCTACCTGTCTGTCTGCCTGCCTGCCTACCTGCCTGCCTACCTGCCTGTCTACCTGCCTGCCTGCCCAGTTCGTGGCAAAATGTTGAAACGGAAAGTAAAAACTATGTTGCTAAATACAAATTTTATAGTGAAAAGGAATTGTTACAAAGTCAGTTTAAAAGCATCATATATTGTTATGCAATTTACCATCTACGCTTATTTGTCTATTGTTGAACATTATTATTGATTAATATTGTTATCTGATTGAGCACGTTTGCGTCGGTTTGTGTCCAATACGATCAGCACCTCCATGTTGAATTATTCAATCAGGAATGAGAACTAAAGTCGATTTGAAGACGTAACAGGTAAACGTGCTTACTAGGCTCCCTTATATTGCACTTTGACGAAGTCAATGTTTCTCTAAGTATAGAAATTGAAAATTGAAATTAAAATTGAACAAGTTTTCATTTTGTACAGAATAGCTGTAATGATTTTGACGGAAATACCAAGATATTTCACATACTGGCAAACTATAAGAGATAGAAAAACTTGATGTGTTGCACTCACATGACTTTTCCTACTCACTCATGTAGAAACTATACTTAAAAAAACTTTCATTTCTGTATCTAAGTTCATGTTAATACAGGTAAACATTTACAAAAAATATTAATTTTCTCGTAGGCACAAGGGGAATAGAGTAGACTTTTAAGTAATAGTCGAACGGTCGCTGTATGATAACTTATGAAATTCCATTCTCTTTGTATGACCAAGAAATGAAAAAGTGAATAACGACCTCCAATATGAGAACGCCTATAAGTTTTGTAAAACTGACACAAAAAAAAGATCACTTGAGAGAAATTGAATGTTTTAATGAGATCAACATTTTTGTGATACGTTTTCATACGTTCATATAATTATGGAATATGTGCCATTTGTGATAAAATCAAACTTCTCGAAAAGTATTCCGTGCAAAGATTGTTACGGGATGGAGCGATTCTCTGTCGCATCTTGAAAAATGCTAAAATTAAATGTTTGTTTGGAATGCAGAAGAAGAGAAAGTAATGTGAATTTAGGATGATTATCAGCACGTGAGTCGGGCAATCAATTAAATGTTTGTTTATTTGCCGGGACTGTGACGTAACGGAGCACCTCTATCGACCAGTACCCGGGCCTGTATCGGTGACGTCACGACTGTTGCGTGTTGCAAGTAACTGCTTTCTCATCATTTCGTTTCTTACTTTCTAAACTCCCCTTCCCCCCTCCCTCACTCCCTCCCTTACCTATTATTGTATACGAGTAGGTACTATGTATAAGGGTGGTGTTCTGTAAATAAGTCCAGAGTTTGTGACCTAGTTCATCAACCTATAAAGACTTGAAAATAAAACAACACCTTTTAGAAAGGTCCACTACTTTGTGTATAATAGTTTTTGGAACAAGTAATATAATCTACGATTTTGCTTCGTATTTGTGCAATATTTTAACCGTACGCACATAAGGGGCTATATGATTATCAAACGAGAATCTTCTATCGATGTATATCCCTAAGTATTTTAGTTCTTCTACCTGGTCTAATATTTTATCATTAGGATATATATCTACTTTCTCGTTTCGTATATTTCTTTTTCTTGTTACGAGCATAACTTTTGATTTTGTACCGTTAAACTGTAGCTTATTGTTCTTAGCCCAGAATTCTACTTTCTTCAAATCTAGATTCGCATAGTTTTCTGTTTCCCTGATACTCTTGCCTTTACTCATTATTAATATGTCATCTGCAAAAGCTACTACTTCGGTTCGGTGTGAGAACTCTGAGTTGAGTAGCGAATTGTACAGTATATTCCAGAATCCGGGACCGCAACACGATCCTTGAGGGCAACCTTTCCTCACTCCCTTCTCCACTTTATGGGAATTAATAAACAAACTTGCTGTTCTCTCCTTAAAGTAATTCTTAGAGAGTTGATACAGATTTCTTGGGCATTTGAGTCTTCTTAAATTATCTAATATACTCGGCCACCATGCTGCATCGAAGGCTCCCTTGACGTCCAAACTGATCAAAATTACATATCCGAATTCCATTAGGTTGTGCTGTACGAAGCGCTTCATAGCCATTGCCGCATCAATAGTACTTTTCTGTGGGATGAATCCATACTGGCGGATGCTGTGTAGTTTCCTTGAATATATGAAGTGATTGATTCTGTTAATCAATAACTTTTCTAAGGCTTTTTCACCAACATTCAGAAGGCTGATAGGCCTATATTTAGCGACACTTTCACTTCCTTCTTTATTCGGTTTAACTACAGGAACTATAATTGAATGTTTCCATATCTTCGGAAAACTA
>CM060966.1:181706681-181874181 GCA_030765045.1 Tenodera sinensis | reverse complement strand
TATATACATACATACATACATACATACATACATACATACATACATACATACATACATACATACATACATACATACATACATACATACATACATACATACATACATACATACATACATACATACATACATACATACATACATACATACACTCATACATATATACATAAATACATACCTACATATATACAAAAACACCCACAGAGATACATACACACATAAGCATGCATATATACATACATAAATACACACATAGGTACATATATACAAACATACGTACATACATATAAACAACATACACATATGCATACCTACCTAGCTGTCCGCCTGTCTGTCTGCCTGTCTGCCTACCTGCCTGCTTGTCTCCCTACTTGCCTCCCTGCCTGACAGATTCTCTGCTTGCCTGCCTACTTTGCCTGCCTACCTGCCTACTTGTGTGCCTACCTGCCTACCTGCCTGCCTGTCTGCCTGCTCACCTGCCACTCTGCCTACCTACCAGCCTCCTTGTCTGCCTACCTGTCGGTCCGTCTGCCTGCCTGCTTTTCTGCCTGTCTGCCTAACTACCTGCTTGTCTACGTGCCTGCCTACCCGCTTGTTTGCGTACCTGTGTACCTAATAGCCTGCCAACCTGCCTGTCAGCCTGCCTGCTTGTCTGCCTGACTGCCTTTTCTGCCTGCCTACCTGCCTGCCTGTCTGCCTGCTCACCTGCCAACCTGCCTGTCAGCCTGCCTGCTTGTCTGCCTGACTGCCTACTTACCTTCCTGCCTGTCTGCATGCTCACCTACCAACCTCCCTGTCAGCCTGCCTGCTAGTCCGCCTACCTACCTGCCTACCTACGTGTCTGCCTGCTCACCTGACAACCTGCCTGTCAGCCTGCCTGCTTGTCTGCCTGACTGCCTACCTACCTGCCTGCCTGCTCACCTGCCAACCTGCCTATCAGCCAACATGCTTATCTGCCTGCCTATCTGCCTACCTGCATGCCTGTCTGCCTACTCACCTGCCTACATGCCTGCTTGTTTGCCTACCTGCCTGCTTACCTACCTACCTGCCTGCCTGTCTGCCTACCTACCTGCCTGCTTGTCTGCCTACCTGCCGGTACGTCTGCCTGCCTGCTTTTCTGCCTACCTGCCTACCTACCTGCCTGCCTGTCTGCCTGCCTGCTTTTCTGCCTACCTGCCTTCCTGCCTACCTACCTACCTGCCTGCTTGTCTGCCTACCTGCTGGTTCGTCTGCCAGCCTGCTTTTCTGCCTAGCTGCCTGCCTGGCTGTCTGCCTGCCTGTCTGCCTGCCTGACTGCTTGTCTGCATGCCTGCCTGCCTCACTACATACGTACATACATACACACATACATGCAGACATTGATAGGTGCATAGGTACATGCATACGTACATACCTATATACATACATGCATAAATACGTGCATACATACATACATGCATACGTACGTGCAGATATACATATAGGCATACACAGATACACACATATATCTAAGTTCATACACATATGCACAGATACATACCAACATACATTCATACATGCATGCATATACACACATACATACGTGCATACACATATATCTATGTACATACTTATATAAGCATGTACATACATAAATACATTCGTACATACACACATACACGTACAGCCATGGAAAACTGATTGCCTATTTGTGTTTAACATATTGAACTCTGGCTGTATGTTGGAAGTGTCGACTTGTGTAAATCGAGCAGCAACACATCACACTTAGACATGCTCTCCTCTCCTAATGCACTCAATCATTTGCCCATGGATGTACGTATACATATATACACATATCTACATATTGGACTCTGGCTGCATGTTGGAAGTGTCGACTTGTGTAAATCGAGCAGCAACACATCACACTTAGACATGCTCTCCTCTCCTAATGCACTCAATCATTTGCCCATGGCTGTACGTATACATATATACACATATCTGCATATTGGACTCTGGCTGCATGTTGGAAGTGTCGACTTGTGTAAATCGAGCAGCAACACATCAGACTTAGACATGCTCTCCTCTCCTAATGCACTCAATCATTTGCCCATGGCTGTACGTATACATATATACACATATCTGCATATTGGAGTCTGGCTGCATGTTGGAAGTGTCGACTTGTGTAAATCGAGCAGCAACACATCACACTTAGACATGCTCTCCTCTCCTAATGCACTCAATCATTTGCCCATGGCTGTACGTATACATATATACACATATCTGCATATTGGAGTCTGGCTGCATGTTGGAAGTGTCGACTTGTGTAAATCGAGCAGCAACACATCACACTTAGACATGGTCTCCTCTCCTAATGCACTCAATCATTTGCCCATGGCTGCACGTATACATATATACACATATCTGCATATTGGAGTCTGGCTGCATGTTGGAAGTGTCGACTTGTGTAAATCGAGCAGCAACACATCACACTTAGACATGCTCTCCTCTCCTAATGCACTCAATCATTTGCCCATGGCTGTACGTATACATATGCACAGTGTTTAAGAACGTGTCGGGAATGTTAACATGAGTTTGGATTGATCACAACTAGAACGAAGTTTCCTAGAAACATATGTCTAGAAACAAATGCATGTGCAGATATGAGCCATTTTACAAAATGTGCAACGTATCCACACGTCGGCATACACCAATGACCCCATAGGCAGAAATCCAATGTACTGAGTTCCGACGAACGCGGAGGACCTCCTCGACCAATACATCGTCCATCAGATGTTTGGTTTAAGTAGGAGAATCACTTTAGTAGCAATCCCAACTCCTGTTAAACACGTTTAAACACCCTGTATGTGTACGTACACACGTGGAGGACCTCCTCGACCAATACATAGTCCATCAAATGTTTGGTTTAAATAGAAGGATCACTTTAGTACCAATCCCAACTCCTGTTAAACACGTTTAAACACCCTGTATGTGTACGTACACACGTGGAGGACCTCCTCGACCAATACATCGTCCATCAAATGTTTGGTTTAAGTAGGAGGATCACTTTAGTAGCAATCCCAACTCCTGTTAAACACGTTTAAACACCCTGTATGTGTACGTACACACGCGGAGGACCTCCTCGACCAATACATCGTCCATCAGATGTTTGGTTTAAGTAGGAGAATCACTTTAGTACCAATCCCAACTCCTGTTAAACACGTTTAAACACCCTGTATGTGTACGTACACACGTGGAGGACCTCCTCGACCAATACATCGTCCATCAGATGTTTGGTTTAAGTACTCCAGAATCACTTTAGTAGCAATCCCAACTCCTGTTAAACACTTTTAAACACCCTGTATGTGTACGTACACACGTGGAGGACCTCCTCGACCAATACATCGTCCATCAGATGTTTGGTTTAAGTAGGAGAATCACTTTAGTACCAATCCCAACTCCTGTTAAACACGTTTAAACACCCTGTATGTGTACGTACACACGTGGAGGACCTCCTCGACCAATACATAGTCCATCAAATGTTTGGTTTAAGTAGGAGAATCACTTTAGTACCAATCCAACTTCTGTTAAACACTTTTAAACACCCTGTATGTGTACGTACACACGTGGAGGACCTCCTCGACCAATACATCGTCCATCAGATGTTTGGTTTAAGTAGGAGAATCACTTTAGTACCAATCCAACTCCTGTTAAACACTTTTAAACACCCTGTATGTGTACGTACACACGTGGAGGACCTCCTCGACCAATACATCGTCCATCAGATGTTTGGTTTAAGTAGGAGAATCACTTTAGTAGCAATCCCAACTCCTGTTAAACACGTTTAAACACCCTGTATGTGTACGTAAACACGTGGAGGACCTCCTCGACCAATACATCGTCCATCAGATGTTTGGTTTAAGTAGGAGAATCAGAATCACTTTAGTACCAATCCCAACTCCTGTTAAACACTTTTAAACACCCTGTATGTGTACGTACACACGTGGAGGACCTCCTCGACCAATACATCGTCCATCAGATGTTTGGTTTAAGTAGGAGAATCACTTTAGTACCAATCCAACTCCTGTTAAACACTTTTAAACACCCTGTATGTGTACGTACACACGTGGAGGACCTCCTCGACCAATACATCGTCCATCAGATGTTTGGTTTAAGTAGGAGAATCACTTTAGTACCAATCCCAACTCCTGTTAAACACGTTTAAACACCCTGTATGTGTACGTACACACGTGGAGGACCTCCTCGACCAATACATAGTCCATCAAATGTTTGGTTTAAATAGAAGGATCACTTTAGTACCAATCCCAACTCCTGTTAAACACGTTTAAACACCCTGTATGTGTACGTACACACGCGGAGGACCTCCTCGACCAATACATAGTCCATCAAATGTTTGGTTTAAGTAGGAGGATCACTTTAGTAGCAATCCCAACTCCTGTTAAACACGTTTAAACACCCTGTATGTGTACGTACACACGCGGAGGACCTCCTCGACCAATACATCGTCCATCAAATGTTTGGTTTAAATAGAAGGATCACTTTAGTAGCAATCCAACTCCTGTTAAACACGTTTAAACACCCTGTATGTGTACGTACACACGTGGAGGACCTCCTCGACCAATACATCGTCCATCAAATGTTTGGTTTAAATAGAAGGATCACTTTAGTAGCAATCCCAACTCCTGTTAAACACGTTTAAACACCCTGTATGTGTACGTACACACGTGGAGGACCTCCTCGACCAATACATCGTCCATCAAATGTTTGGTTTAAATAGAAGGATCACTTTAGTAGCAATCCCAACTCCTGTTAAACACGTTTAAACACCCTGTATGTGTACGTACACACGTGGAGGACCTCCTCGACCAATACATCGTCCATCAAATGTTTGGTTTAAATAGAAGGATCACTTTAGTAGCAATCCACCTCCTGTTAAACACGTTTAAACACCCTGTATGTGTACGTACACACGTGGAGGACCTCCTCGACCAATACATCGTCCATCAAATGTTTGGTTTAAATAGAAGGATCACTTTAGTAGCAATCCCAACTCCTGTTAAACACGTTTAAACACCCTGTATGTGTACGTACACACGTGGAGGACCTCCTCGACCAATACATCGTCCATCAAATGTTTGGTTTAAATAGAAGGATCACTTTAGTAGCAATCCCAACTCCTGTTAAACACGTTTAAACACCCTGTATGTGTACGTACACACGTGGAGGACCTCCTCGACCAATACATCGTCCATCAAATGTTTGGTTTAAATAGAAGGATCACTTTAGTAGCAATCCAACTCCTGTTAAACACGTTTAAACATCCTGTATGTGTACGTACACACGTGGAGGACCTCCTCGACCAATACATCGTCCATCAAATGTTTGGTTTAAATAGAAGGATCACTTTAGTAGCAATCCCAACTCCTGTTAAACACTTTTAAACACCCTGTATGTGTACGTACACACGCGGAGGACCTCCTCGACCAATACATCGTCCATCAAATGTTTGGTTTAAATAGAAGGATCACTTTAGTAGCAATCCCAACTCCTGTTAAACACTTTTAAACACCCTGTATGTGTACGTACACACGTGGAGGACCTCCTCGACCAATACATCGTCCATCAAATGTTTGGTTTAAATAGGAGAATCACTTTAGTAGCAATCCCAACTCCTGTTAAACACGTTTAAACACCCTGTATGTGTACGTACACACGCGGAGGACCCCCTCGACCAATACATCGTCCATCAAATGTTTGGTTTAAATAGGAGAATCACTTTAGTAGCAATCCCAACTCCTGTTAAACACGTTTAAACACCCTGTATGTGTACGTACACACGTGGAGGACCTCCTCGACCAATACATAGTCCATCAAATGTTTGGTTTAAATAGAAGGATCACTTTAGTACCAATCCCAACTCCTGTTAAACACGTTTAAACACCCTGTATGTGTACGTACACACGCGGAGGACCTCCTCGACCAATACATCGTCCATCAGTTGTTTGGTTTAAGTAGGAGAATCACTTTAGTACCAATCCCAACTCCTGTTAAACACGTTTAAACACCCTGTATGTGTACGTACACACGTGGAGGACCTCCTCGACCAATACATCGTCCATCAGATGTTTGGTTTAAGTACTCCAGAATCACTTTAGTAGCAATCCCAACTCCTGTTAAACACTTTTAAACACCCTGTATGTGTACGTACACACGTGGAGGACCTCCTCGACCAATACATCGTCCATCAGATGTTTGGTTTAAGTAGGAGAATCACTTTAGTACCAATCCCAACTCCTGTTAAACACTTTTAAACACCCTGTATGTGTACGTACACACGTGGAGGACCTCCTCGACCAATACATCGTCCATCAGATGTTTGGTTTAAGTAGGAGAATCACTTTAGTACCAATCCAACTCCTGTTAAACACTTTTAAACACCCTGTATGTGTACGTACACACGTGGAGGACCTCCTCGACCAATACATCGTCCATCAAATGTTTGGTTTAAGTAGGAGGATCACTTTAGTAGCAATCCCAACTCCTGTTAAACACGTTTAAACACCCTGTATGTGTACGTACACACGCGGAGGACCTCCTCGACCAATACATCGTCCATCAAATGTTTGGTTTAAATAGAAGGATCACTTTAGTAGCAATCCAACTCCTGTTAAACACGTTTAAACACCCTGTATGTGTACGTACACACGTGGAGGACCTCCTCGACCAATACATCGTCCATCAAATGTTTGGTTTAAATAGAAGGATCACTTTAGTAGCAATCCCAACTCCTGTTAAACACGTTTAAACACCCTGTATGTGTACGTACACACGTGGAGGACCTCCTCGACCAATACATCGTCCATCAAATGTTTGGTTTAAATAGAAGGATCACTTTAGTAGCAATCCCAACTCCTGTTAAACACGTTTAAACACCCTGTATGTGTACGTACACACGTGGAGGACCTCCTCGACCAATACATCGTCCATCAAATGTTTGGTTTAAATAGAAGGATCACTTTAGTAGCAATCCAACTCCTGTTAAACACGTTTAAACACCCTGTATGTGTACGTACACACGTGGAGGACCTCCTCGACCAATACATAGTCCATCAAATGTTTGGTTTAAGTAGGAGAATCACTTTAGTAGCAATCCCAACTCCTGTTAAACACGTTTAAACACCCTGTATGTGTACGTACACACGTGGAGGACCTCCTCGACCAATACATCGTCCATCAAATGTTTGGTTTAAATAGAAGGATCACTTTAGTAGCAATCCCAACTCCTGTTAAACACTTTTAAACACCCTGTATGTGTACGTACACACGTGGAGGACCTCCTCGACCAATACATCGTCCATCAAATGTTTGGTTTAAATAGGAGAATCACTTTAGTAGCAATCCCAACTCCTGTTAAACACGTTTAAACACCCTGTATGTGTACGTACACACGCGGAGGACCTCCTCGACCAATACATCGTCCATCAAATGTTTGGTTTAAATAGGAGAATCACTTTAGTAGCAATCCCAACTCCTGTTAAACACGTTTAAACACCCTGTATGTGTACGTACACACGTGGAGGACCTCCTCGACCAATACATCGTCCATCAAATGTTTGGTTTAAATAGAAGGATCACTTTAGTAGCAATCCCAACTCCTGTTAAACACGTTTAAACACCCTGTATGTGTACGTACACACGCGGAGGACCTCCTCGACCAATACATCGTCAATCAGATGTTTGGTTTAAGTAGGAGGATCACTTTAGTAGCAATCCCAACTCCTGTTAAACACGTTTAATCACCCTGTATGTGTACGTACACACGCGGAGGACCTCCTCGACCAATACATCGTCAATCAGATGTTTGGTTTAAGTAGGAGGATCACTTTAGTACCAATCCCAACTCCTGTTAAACACGTTTAAACACCCTGTATGTGTACGTACACACGTGGAGGACCTCCTCGACCAATACATCGTCCATCAGATGTTTGGTTTAAGTAGGAGAATCACTTTAGTACCAATCCCAACTCCTGTTAAACACTTTTAAACACCCTGTATGTGTACGTACACACGTGGAGGACCTCCTCGACCAATACATCGTCCATCAGATGTTTGGTTTAAGTAGGAGAATCACTTTAGTAGCAATCCCAACTCCTGTTAAACACGTTTAAACACCCTGTATGTGTACGTACACACGTGGAGGACCTCCTCGACCAATACATCGTCCATCAAATGTTTGGTTTAAATAGAAGGATCACTTTAGTACCAATCCCAACTCCTGTTAAACACTTTTAAACACCCTGTATGTGTACGTACACACGTGGAGGACCTCCTCGACCAATACATCGTCCATCAGATGTTTGGTTTAAGTAAGAGAATCACTTTAGTACCAATCCAACTCCTGTTAAACACGTTTAAACACCCTGTATGTGTACGTACACACGTGGAGGACCTCCTCGACCAATACATCGTCCATCAGATGTTTGGTTTAAGTAGGAGAATCACTTTAGTACCAATCCCAACTCCTGTTAAACACTTTTAAACACCCTGTATGTGTACGTACACACGTGGAGGACCTCCTCGACCAATACATCGTCCATCAGATGTTTGGTTTAAGTAGGAGAATCACTTTAGTAGCAATCCCAACTCCTGTTAAACACGTTTAAACACCCTGTATGTGTACGTACACACGTGGAGGACCTCCTCGACCAATACATCGTCCATCAGATGTTTGGTTTAAGTAGGAGAATCACTTTAGTACCAATCCCAACTCCTGTTAAACACGTTTAAACACCCTGTATGTGTACGTACACACGTGGAGGACCTCCTCGACCAATACATCGTCCATCAAATGTTTGGTTTAAATAGAAGGATCACTTTAGTAGCAATCCCAACTCCTGTTAAACACTTTTAAACACCCTGTATGTGTACGTACACACGTGGCTGCGACCTGGTCGAGGTGTTACACTATGCGCTTCTCACCAAAGCGGCCCGGGTTCCATCCCAGATGACTGCAAGCCGAACTTGTGGTGGACAAACGGCGCAGGGGCAGGTTTTCCCCGGGTTACCCTGCAACCTCCTTCCACCAGTACTGTATCTTCAATCCAAGTATCTTCAGTGTCACCGCCTGTGGTGCCGTACATACTAAAATCGGGCCTTAAACACCACAAAAATACATACACGTACACATGTTTAGGTTGTAAATATCTCCGCACATGACTGTAGAGTTTCCATTTTTATTAAAAATATGTATTGTATTCACATAACCTTCTCCACTAACTCTTCTTTCATATAGTTAATAGAGAGAGTATTAGAAATGGAATGTTCACTGGAAACACATGTTTTAAATCATGCACGTATTCCGCCGTTGAAGTTATGTAATCCCGTACACCACACACGCTGAAAGGGTTGCCTAAGCAGAACAGCAAAGGGGACTGACTCCACACCAACAGAGAGGAGTCCTTGCTTGCAGTTATAACCAAATACTTTTCTGGTTCTATATGCGAACATTGATTCTGATTGGCCATTCTATTAAGGCAAATTAGCTTTGCAGGCTTAGAAATGAACAAAAACATTCTTCAATTTTGTTTTAGCAAGACTCGAGGAATTAGAGTATGTTTAGGCATAACCACAAAGTGCGTTCTGGTGAAACTCGAGGAATTTATCTTTCATATCAATAAAAGACATTCAATTAATTTGAATTACAAATGAGTTTCATTTAATAGCCAGACAACACTGAAACCGCACGCGATGTGTTTAATATTAACTGGAGTTGGAAGGTTGATGATCACTTATGAAGAGTTACAATCAAACCAATGTGAGGTGGCTCCTAGTTCACGGGTTATCTACTTCTAGATGCTTTTGTAGAGCAATTTTACTGTGTCAAGTTTCATGTAAGTACTCGTATAAGGATAACTATACTGCATGGGGGTGAGTGAGTAGGCTTTAGGGGCCCGTCGACGGCTACGTCATTAGGACACCTATACTGCATCGCTTATTTGTCATATTGAAATATGTCCTAATAATAATAATAATAATAATAATAATAATAATAATAATAATAATAATAATAATAATAATAATAATAATAATAATAATAATAATAATAATAATAATAATAATAATAATAATAATAATAATAATAATAATAATAATAATAATAATAATAATAATAATAATAATAATAATAATAATAATAATAATAATAATAATAATAATAATAATAATAATAATAATAATAATAATAATAATAATAATAATAATAATAATAATAATAATAATAATAATAATAATAATAATAATAATAATAATAATAATAATAATAATAATAATAATAATAATAATAATAATAATAATAATAATAATAATAATAATAATAATAATAATAATAATAATAATAATAATAATAATAACAACAACAACAATAACAACAACAACCCCTAGCACAACAGCCATTCCCGGGCCAGGGCTTACCGCCCGACCGCTGCGTCCCCACCTCTGCCCACTACAGGCGTCATGAGTGGGGTGTCGTACTGGAGGGTGGGTCGTGGTCAGACCCCAGTTATGCGGCCTTCGTGACCTGGGGTCGCTACTTCTTTATTCAGGTAGCTCCTCAATGGGTAACCTTCCCGGGACCTAACGAGGCTGAGTGCACCCCATGCCGAAATATTTCCTGTACAAAACTTGAACATTTTATATTGAGAACATTAGTACATGCTAATGTATCTGGTGTAAAGTGTTAGCATTGTCCAGTCTTTAAAAGGTCTGGCACATCATAAAGCTCATCATGTTTTTTAACGTTGTAAGGAGCTCATTTTTGCACAAATCCAAAAATGGAAAATATTGGCCACTTTGAGTAAAATGTTTGTCGTAGACCCCCTTTGTTAGCAAGTTGTCCATCTCGTGCCGTCTACAACTTGAGGATACTCATACAAAGGTGGGATGTGGCACAATGGTAAATGTGATATGACAAAACGAATTGTGTATATTAATAACTTCCGCATTTTACCTCTACTAAACCTGTATGTCTGTCTATCTGTTCGGAGCAGCCTACAAGCGGCCAGATCACGTCACAGTGTGGGTCCCTAACGGGCGCAGGTCGCCACAGAGAGCGCATCACCAACCAGCCAGTCCCAGTCGACCACAGCGCCTCCCCTCGGCCGAACACAGCGCAGTCCACCGGCGACCCCGCTGACTCTTACAACCTGGAAATAGAGAATGAAATGAGAGAAAATGAAACGGGGGATGCACAGTAAATGTCCTTCCCAGCATTCGGGTCCATGACTGGGAAACCCCCCGAAAAAAACCTATCGTACAAGAAAGTCGGCTGCAGGAATCAAACCCAGGACCTCGTATTACTGCGGAGTCATCGTTCGCTACATCTACATCAAACATTTCAATGACAGTAAATGCAGGAAGTAGATACATGTCTACTTGTCAAGTACGTAACTGAAATGACGAGACTTTTGAATTCGGTAGGTAGCATTAGGTTATTCCAAATAGCAGCATTTGTATATCAGCCACCCAGTATGCTTTGTGTAGGCATATAACATTAAGTACGTGGTTCAGTGTAAACAATGATTAATAATTCTGAGTCAACTCAATGTCAACACTTCTGTTTTATTTAAGTAACATGCTGCTTGCAGTTTTGTCTATCTTCTTTGTAATTTGAGTGTGTAATGCAATTACATAATGGCATGTAAAACTGTAGATTGCATGAATGTTATTTAAGGTTATATATTTCATTGCCCATGGGTTATCGTTTAATATTAAATGTCATCTTTTTTGTTTACTTGAGGTTATGTTTAAGACAGTGTTTTTATGTTTAACACAGCCCATATTCACAAAATAGGCGTGTTATTACACCACATTTTTATTTTACTCTGTTGAAATCGTAGACGAGTTGTGTATAAGTAGTTCCCAGCACATAGGCCGCCATTTTGAATCACAGTGTCAGGTCCGGTATTTAGAGGGTCCTGGGGAGATCCATCCTAATTCCTGAAACTATTTGGAGGTGCAGTTCTTGGGGACCATGCTATTCCACTGTTACCACAGTTTCTTTTACATTCCATAGCTGTAATTATTTCTCCACGCGTCACTGTTTTAAGGAAGATGCCAAGTCTAGGACTGTGACTCTTGGTTTTCATTATATTCCATATTGTTTTGTTCTTTGAAGAGTTAAGAACTCGTGCATCAAAGGAATATTTGTTTTGCAGGCTAGTGTTATACAGTACCTACTTAGCAGTCAGAAATTACACTAGCCTGTTTGCTTACATATAGATTTGTGTTGCAATCTATAGTGCGAAACTTAAATAGTAGAAGGGTTTGTCTTACCTGAACTTACTTCTTTGCCTTGCTTTGTTTTACGAAGTCATAAATATATTTATCATTATTATAGCTATAAGTTAAAGCAACAGCATGGCCATAGAGAAGTAAATTTATCTAATTATTTGATAGAATGCGTCCGAAAATAGCCTACATTAAAACAAATGAAAACCGCTTACAAAATAAAAACATGTTTAACCTCATTAAATTCTTAGTACGCAAATAGAATGGCATGCACAGTGAGAAAGAAGTTACCTTAAGTCTTTAGATAAATCTGTATCTGTTTATAATGTCATGGATACACAGGATAGCATCAACAAGAACCTGAGTCCCTACGGTTCCGAATCTTTGCCAAGAAAACGTAGATTTAATTCGGATTTTCCGGAAAACATTGATGACAACTATGTGAAGGGGCTACCAAATTTTCAAGTGGACGCCAAGATTGAGATGAATATCTCAGTTCCGCCAGCAGATGATGAACATAGTGATTCTAAAAATAAAATACAACCAAAACCTGTTGACTTTAAATGTGTAGCTAGGTACCGCGATGTGGGTAAAGGTGGCATATTCGAGATTCACAAGACCATACTGCCTGAAGAAATTGCGGAAGAGAAATTTCTACACTACACGTATGAATCAAATGGATCATATCCTCAAGAGCCACACAGGAGGGGTATGCCTTCCTCAGCGCTTGGCGTAAGGATGTCACGAGACACGAAGTATCCTAATGGTCATGGAAAAAAACCTCCTGAACACCAGGACATCAGACCCTCCACAGCATTTGGCAGCAGGATGTCACCAAGCACACAGTATCCGAATGGTCACAGAAAAACATCTGCTGAACATCAGGACGTTAGATCTTCCACAGCATTTGGCAGCAGGATGTCACCAAGCACACAGTATCCGAATGGTCACAGAAAAACATCTGCTGAACATCAGGACGTCAGACCCTCCACAGCATTTGGCAGCAGGATGCCACCAAGCACGCAGTATCCGAATGGTCACAGAAAAACATCTGCTGAACATCAGGACGTTAGATCTTCCACAGCATTTGGCAGCAGGATGTCACCAAGCACACAGTATCCGAATGGTCACAGAAAAACATCTGTTGAACATCAGGACGTCAGACCCTCCACAGTATTTGGCAGCAGGATGTCACCAAGCACGCAGTATCCGAATGGTCACAGAAAAACATCTGCTGAACATCAGGACGTTAGATCTTCCACAGCATTTGGCAGCAGGATGTCACCAAGCACACAGTATCCGAATGGTCACAGAAAAACATCTGTTGAACATCAGGATGTTAGATCTTCCACAGCATTTGGCAGCAGGATGCCACCAAGCACACAGTATCCGAATGGTCACAGAAAAACATCTGTTGAATATCAGGACGTCAGACGCTCCACAGCATTTGGCAGCAGGATATCACCAAGCACGCAGTATCCGAATGATCACAGAAAAACATCTGCTGAACATCAGGACGTTAGATCTTCCACAGCATTTGGCAGCAGGATGTTACCAAGCACACAGTATCCGAATGGTCACAGAAAAACATCTGCTGAACATCAGGACGTTAGATCTTCCACAGCATTTGGCCGAAGGATGTCACCAGGTATACAGTATCCGAATGGTAATGGAAACACTTCTGCTGAACGTCAATACAATGTCACACTTTCCTCGATATTTAAACCAAGTGAGCCAGATAGCACACAGCATCCAAATGGGCATAGAAACACATCACCTCAACATCAACAGAAAGTCAGATCCCACTCGGCATCCAGCTCAGATAGCTTAAACTATCCAAATGGTTATGGAAACACATCTCCTGAACGTCAAGACAACTTCACATCTACTTCAACGTTTGGCCGAAGGGTGTCAGAAGGCACACAGAATCCAGTTGCTTATGGACGTCAAGACAACCTCAAATCTGCCTCGACTTTTGGCCGAAGGGTGTCAGCAGGCACACAGTATCCAAGTGCTTATGGAAGCAGATCTCCTGAACGTCAAGATAACGTCAAACCTGACTCAATATTTAGCCGAAGTGTGTCAGAAGGCCCACAGTATCCAAATGGTTATGCAATTACATCTCCTGAACGTCAAGATAAGGTCAAACCTGCCTCGACATTTAGCCGAAGTGTGTCAGAAGGCCCACAGTATCCAAATGGTTATGCAATTACATCTCCTGAACGTCAAGATAAGGTCAAACCTACCTCGACATTTGGCCGAAGGACGTCTGAAGATCAACAGCATCCAAGTGGTTATGCAATTACACCTCCTGAACGTCAAGATAACGTCAAACCTGCCTCGACATTTGGTCCAAGTGTGTCAGAAGGCACACAGTATCCAAATGGTTATGCAATTACATCTCCTGAACGTCAAGATAAGGTCAAACCTGCCTCGACATTTGGTCGAAGTGTGTCAGAAGATCAACAGCATCCAAGTGGTTATGCAATTACATCTCCTGAACGTCAAGGTAAGGTCAAACCTGCCTCGACATTTGGCCGAAGGACGTCAGAAGATCAACAGCATCCAAGTGGTTATGCAATTACATCTCCTGAACGTCAAGATAAGGTTAAACCTGCCTCGACATTTGGCCGAAGGACATCAGAAGACCAACAGCATCCAAATGGTTATGCAATTACGTCTCCTGAACGTCAAGATAAGGTCAAACCTGCCTCAACATTTGGCCGAAGGACGTCAGAAGATCCACAGCATCCAAGTGGTTATGCAATTACATCTCCTGAACGTCAAGATAAGGTCAAACCTGCCTCGACATTTGGCCGAAGGGTATCAGAAGATCCACAGCATCCAAGTGGTTATGCAATTACATCTCCTGAACGTCAAGATAAGGTCAAACCTGCCTCGACATTTGGCCGAAGGGTATCAGAAGATCCACAGCATCCAAGTGGTTATGCAATTACATCTCCTGAACGTCAAGATAAGGTCAAACCTGCCTCAACATTTGGCCGAAGGGTATCAGAAGATCCACAGCATCCAAGTGGTTATGCAATTACATCTCCTGAACGTCAAGATAAGGTCAAACCTGCCTCGACATTTGGCCGAAGGACGTCAGAAGATCAACAGCATCCAACTGGTTATGCAATTACATCTCCTGAACGTCAATATAAGGTCAAACCTACCTCGAAATTTGGTCGAAGTGTGTCAGAAGGCACACAGTATCCAAATGGTTATGCAATTACATCTCCTGAACGTCAAGATAAGGTCAAACCTGCCTCGAAATTTGGTCGAAGTGTGTCAGAAGGCACACAGTATCCAAATGGTTATGCAATTACATCTCCTGAACGTCAAGATAAGGTCAAACCTGCCTCGAAATTTGACGGAAGGGTAACAGAAGACCTAGAGTATCCAAGCGTTTTGCAGGAATCGCCTCCATCATCATGGCATAAACAGAAAATGCCAAACACTACAAAACTTTTGAAAGAAGCTTCTAAGGCGCTTGAGGATTTACCTGTGTCTCGATTACGATCTTCCAGCAAGTCGAGAAGTGCGATCAAGATAGACGGTGAAAACGTTCCAGACCATCCCAGTCATAAGACACCTCCCAACGTTCCAGACCATCCCAGTCATAAGACACCTCCCAACGTTCCAGACCATCCCAGTCATAAGACACCTCCCAACGTTCCAGACCATCCCAGTCATAAGACACCTCCCAACGTTCCAGACCATCCCAGTCATAAGACACCTCCCAACGTTCCAGACCATCCCAGTCATAAGACACCTCCCAACGTTCCAGACCATCCCAGTCATAAGACACCTCCCAACGTTCCAGACCATCCCAGTCATAAGACACCTCCCAACGTTCCAGACCATCTCAGTCATAAGACACCTCCCAACGTTCCAGACCATCCCAGTCATAAGACACCTCCCAACGTTCCAGACCATCCCAGTCATAAGACACCTCCCAACATTCCAGACCATCCCAGTCATAAGACACCTCCCAACGTTCCAGACCATCCCAGTCATAAGACACCTCCCAACATTCCAGACCATCCCAGTCATAAGACACCTCCCAACGTTCCAGACCATCCCAGTCACGAGACACCTTCCACTGTTAAAGAACCAAGTCAAATGGAGAAAAGAGACTACAGTAGGTCAAATGAACCCGTGAAACCACAAGATAAACCTCAACCCAAAACAGTGAAGATACGTCTCGATAAGGACGTGCTATTAGAATTGCATCCTCTATTTCCTTGGGAGGAGATGCAAGTTACACTAGATGATGCTTCAGAAAGCTGTTCTTGTCCTCGACATGGCAGTAATGAAGGCCCATCAGAACAACAGTATGACAATGAATGATGACTGATTTGTCCAACTGGGAGGAGGTGCAAGGTGTTATTGTTGTGGTCGTTGTTGATGATGACGCAAGTGTTGTTCATGCTGCAGGTCACTGCAGTTTTCTAGTTGGTGATCCTCAAGTAAGATAACTGCTGTTTTCCGGACTACTCGCATGATCCCAACTGAAACATTGCCACTTCGCTGTTTGGACAAGTTATACGTTTTGTTGGTTTATTTGCGTTTAGTTTTTAGAATGGAATTCATCCAAGTTCCTGGGCGTTAGATGACTACTAGTTTCCTTATGACTATCTCTTGTACCTATAGGACAAACATTCTGTTTGAAAATATCTCGTACATATTGTGGTATTCCTAAATAAAAAGGCTTTGCCTCAAAGCACATTCGTGTCTGTGTGTGTGTGTATATGTGTGAATGCTCACAAGTGGAACCTCGAATGAATAAATGAATGAATGCCTGCTGAAGATTCGACACAAATATTTTTACTGAAATTCCCCCACTCCGAATTATCTTTTGGATAGAAAATTGTTCGTTGTTATTTTCTGAAATTCTGATCTAATGATTTTGATTAAATACCATACATCTCTAGGAATCTTGCATGACAAAATTTATATCTTGAGATTTTTTTCTGGATGACTTCTGATTAACTATTAAACTGTAAAAGGTATACATAATAATTATTTCTGTTAACATTTTATAGGTTATCACTTCCGAGTTATTGTCAACTGGAAATAACCTATCTAATTCTTTGATTTTGGTATGCATGGAAAGAGAGAAGAATGACGACTGGCTTGGAATAGGTTTGAATATCGATTTAGTTTAGTGTACTATTGTTGTAAACGTGTAATCAATGTTTATCTGTATAAGCAAGGAATACATAGAAAAATAAAGTTGTATAAGACTGGTTTGTCATGCGAATACCTTAGATGTTTTATTGAATTTTATTTTATGATAGAAATACCATACGTTTAAGAAATTGAATAAAATGTATACCTACATTGCATTTTGTATTTGACACAATTGGCGTTTTCTTGATGACGCATGTTAAAGTGGTCCATAGTGGCCCAAGGTCATAGAGAGGGATCAATAAACAAATGCGTGTAACATAATTGCAGGCGTCTCAAGATTGCGTGATGGCCCAAGTTCGATTCCTCCTCGACGATCTGGGTCCAGGTCGCCGCCCGGGCCCACAGCATGACGTCATGGCAGGTGCGCGCGCAGCCGATAGCTCGTTAGACGTCGGTACCGACGCGACAGTGGCCCAGTCCGAGTGCGACGTGATGGTGACCGTGTGAGACAGGCAAATCTGCTCGTTTCGTGTGTTACTCTTGCAGCCAGCCCTTTCTGTACGGAGGAGAATACCGTAAGTAGCAGCGGCCGTGCAGCCTCCTTTTCTCTATCTGTAGTCATAGTCAGATGTTCATATCAAACACAAGAATGGTGATTTAGCAGAGGTATTGGAAACTTGCAACACATAGTCAATATACACAAACTCTGTGTTATATATATGCTTCACTTTAATTGCAATTCAACGATATTACGGAGAAGATTCATATGATCATCGATGCAGTTCTTTTTGACAAAATCCAACAATAATGAACCCAAGAATAAGTTTCGGGTGGAGTTTCTCGAACGTCCTCAACTTGTCTAACATTTCGATTTTCGAGGTATATTCACACACACACACACACACACACACACACACACACACACACACACACACACACACACACACACACACACACACACACACACACACACACACACACACACACATACACACACATACGCACACACAGACACAAACGGTCCAAAATGATTGCATTAATTCGACAATCTAAAAAAGCAGAGGTTTTTGGCGTAATGCAATACTTCGTCTAAGTGGTACGTATATCTGATAGGAAAGGTAAATATAGTTCTAATTATTTCAATTAAATTATGATAAGTTTGTAAATCCAACTAAGTTATGTATGTTTCAGAATACTAAAATAAAGTCACGTTTAGATTATGCTTTCTTTTGAGGTTACATAGTCACTCCGGGAGATTTTAGTCGATGGTGACAAATATTCCATTCTAAATACACAGTTGATATTACAGTCCACCTCTTCTGACATTACTCCTGTTCATTCAGGGATCCTCAAAACCTAAATTTCGGTTGAGATATGTACAAGTATGGGTCATTAACAAGTTCAGATGTAAACGACACAATGTGTTATTTGCTCTATTGATTCAAGTGCACAAATTATCTGCCATCTGGCGACGTGATTGCGAAGCACTCAACTGTTTGAATAACATCAACATGAGGCAGGTCAAGCCGGGGCCGGAATGCGTGAAACAAAATCTGCTTTTGAGAAAACTAAACAATAATAAACATTTTTCGCATGTAATATGATAATACGTGTGACCTAAGTGATAAATTCTCAAGTAGAGTGAGAGTGAGTCAGACTGTCGAATTATATTTATATGGACCATTTCATATATAGCTGCTTGTCCTGTATAATAGTGACCTAGTCTAGCTCCTTCTATTATCACAAGTAATATGATAATACGTGTGATCTAACTGATAAATTCTCAAGTAGAGTGAGAGTGAGTCAGACTGTCGAATTATATTTATATGCACTATTTCATATATAGCTGCTTGTCCTGTATAATAGTGACCTAGTGTAGCTCCTTCTATTATCACAAGTAATATGATAATACGTGTGATCTAACTGATAAATTGTCAAGTAGAGTGAGAGTGAGTCAGACTGTCGAATTATATTTATATGGACTATTTCATATATAGCTGCTTGTCGTGTATAATAGTGACCTAGTGTAGCTCCTTCTATTATCACAAGTAATATGATAATACGTGTGATAACTGATAAATTGTCAAGTAGAGTGAGAGTGAGTCAGACTGTCGAATTATATTTATATGGACTATTTCATATATAGCTGCTTGTCCTGTATAATAGTGACCTAGTCTAGCTCCTTCTATTATCACAAGTAATATGATAATACGTGTGATCTAACTGATAAATTGTCAAGTAGAGTGAGAGTGAGTCAGACTGTCGAATTATATTTATATGGACTATTTCATATATAGCTGCTTGTCGTGTATAATAGTGACCTAGTGTAGCTCCTTCTATTATCACAAGTAATATGATAATACGTGTGATAACTGATAAATTGTCAAGTAGAGTGAGAGTGAGTCAGACTGTCGAGTTATATTTATATGGACTATTTCATATATAGCTGCTTGTCCTGTATAATAGTGACCTAGTGTAGCTCCTTCTATTATCACAAGTAATATGATAATACGTGTGATAACTGATAAATTGTCAAGTAGAGTGAGAGTGAGTCAGACTGTCGAATTATATTTATATGGACTATTTCATATATAGCTGCTTGTCCTGTATAATAGTGACCTAGTCTAGCTCCTTCTATTATCACAAGTAATATGATAATACGTGTGATCTAACTGATAAATTATCAAGTAGAGTGAGTGAGTCAGACTGTCGAATTATATTTATATGGACTATTTCATATATAGCTGCTTGTCCTGTATAATAGTGACCTAGTGTAGCTCCTTCTATTATCACAAGTAATATGATAATACGTGTGATCTAACTGATAAATTGTCAAGTAGAGTGAGAGTGAGTCAGACTGTCCAATTATATTTATATGGACTATTTCATATATAGCTGCTTGTCCTGTATAATAGTGACCTAGTGTAGCTCCTTCTATTATCACAAGTAATATGATAATACGTGTGATCTAACTGATAAATTGTCAAGTAGAGTGAGAGTGAGTCAGACTGTCCAATTATATTTATATGGACTATTTCATATATAGCTGCTTGTCCTGTATAATAGTGACCTAGTCTAGCTCCTTCTATTATCACAAGTAATATGATAATACGTGTGATCTAACTGATAAATTGTCAAGTGGAGTGAGAGTGAGTCAGACTGTCGAGTTATATTTATATGGACTATTTCATATATAGCTGATTGTCCTGTATAATAGTGACCTAGTCTAGCTCCTTCTATTATCACAAGCAATATGATAATACGTGTGATCTAACATAAATTCTCAAGTAGAGTGAGAGTGAGTCAGACTGTCGAGTTATATTTGTATGCACTACGTGAATTTAGACACTATGTCTCATTTTGTTGTTGTTGTTGTTGTTTGAAGTTTATGGACATACTGTCACATTCCGGGCAGGAGTAATCGATGTCTGCGTCGAATCGAAATAGAGTAGGAGAAGTGAGAGAAACGATGCATCACTAAACGAGGATCGGACGGAACACAGTTGACAGTTAACGAGATGGGGAAGTAGTAGCCGTGGCAAGTGGGTATCAGTACTATAGGTATACCAGAGAGGAGATGGTCCAACGGCCATTGCCATAACCTTGGGCTAGTGTGCTGATAAATTGCGTAGGTAACAGAAAGTGTATGTAAGGGACAAGGTTGATATCGCCGTAGGCACCACAATCACAATTTGGGGAGGCTCTTTGGTGGATTTTAAATAAGTAGGCCGGTGTAACGGCAACTTCAAGTCGGATTTTTGAGATCGCTTCGTCAGGGGAGGTAGGTCGGAAACCACGTGGTGTGCAGCATCTCTCCAAGGGAGGACGACCGGTTCCATCGGTGCGGGGAGATGACCCAGGCGGTCGGCAGTTTCGTTGCCCGAAATATTTGCATGTCCCGGGACCCACAAGAATTGGATTGTATTTCTTCGGTTAAGGTGTTTGGATATCTCATTTTAAAATGTTAAATTATATAATCTAATACCTATTTATTTCGATTAGTGTTGTTTGAGTTACTCAGGACTGCCAACTGAGGAAAGCAAAACCCAAGAATTACAAGTATTTCGATTTTCTCTTATTGTTTTAATAGAAATCCTGTTTAAATCTCACTTTACTTTTAACATTAACAAATAAGCCTTCTTCTCGAAAAATACCTGAAATATTAAAGGAACAATTGTTAAAAACACAGTTGTCAAATTGAAATGGAGTGATATTTTGATTGTGATGTGTATAAATTGTTTTTCAGCGGATTTATAAGACACAGCTGGCGACACTGACTAAACAAAAGAATCACCTAGTTATAGTAATGCGTACGAAACAAAAAATGACCTCCAGTATGTGATAATCTAACCCTAGCATTACTTCACGTCCACCTTCTGTAAGTTTCTAAATTTTATATTTTCATTTTTACTTTCTCTTCTACGTATAGTAAAGTAGGTAGAGGAAGTACTGTATTCCACCCAAAAGTTCGGTGTCGTGGTGTGTGTGTGTGTGTTTGTGTGTGTGGGAGAGAGAGAGAGAGACAGAGAGAAGAAATAACTCAAAAACCAAAGGTCCGTTAAAAACTAAAGTCGGTATTATGTTTAATATCTTTTAAGGATATGACGCGAAGTTTTTTTAACAAAACTGTTCCACTCTAAACAATCCTTTACATGGAAAATTTTTAGAAAATTTTGATTTTCTTAAAATGGCTGTAACGTTTTAATTAAAATAACATATATTTAATATATTTTTATGAGAAATGCAATATATATGTAGGTATGTATATGTTGAAGAGGTGCTGAGTTTGAATGTCAGTTCGGGCGAGTTATGCGGATAAGGTGTTTTCCCTTATCCTGAGAAGAGGTCAACTATACTAGGAGATACATAGGTACCTTGAGTAGTGACTCAAAGTGACACTTGTACAAATGAAGGATATGGCTGGTTCGTGGAAGGTGGGGAAGCACAACACAACATGCATGTTCCGTGTAAGGAAGAGTACTACGTTTCCACGGACAATTCTTAATCTGATCCCTGTTTCCATGTTCAATTCAATCCGGAATGAGATCGATTTGGATACACGCGACGCAAGCCTAAATAATTCAAGCTTTTATGTTGGTTACTTGGTTTATGTTGGCAAACCTGTAAGAGGTATGTTTTCTTTTTATATTATGTGTTAGAAGAATATATCGTGAGATTATAAAAACAATAGAATTGATTCGCACTTCTAAGAGGAGCGGATCCAAGATTCAGTTCAATGTGAATCCACTTTTCCGGAATGAGAAGTGCAATCGATTTCAATTCCCCATGGAAACGTAGTGAACGTTTTAGAAAGGAAACATCTAAAGGTTAAAATGTGATTTTTAAAGAATGTATCATCACCAGTAATGGAATTAATGACATGGCGAGTAGTTCAGAAATGTTTCAAAGGCTTTATGCCACTACTGTAAGTTGGTTAGAAACTGCATACAAATGTGTAAGAAAGATGAAACTGTTGGAAGTAGATGTAGGTATGTACCTACGTGTTGAGTACATTCCATGTTCAAATGAGAAACGCTCAAACACAAATATCTAATGGAAGCTTTTATGTTGACGAACCTGTAAACCTATATGGTTCGGTTAGTGAATACGTATATTGTGAGGTTATAGAAACAATAAAACTGACTTATCTCCTTTTGTTACGTCACTTTCACCAAGCAAACAAAGTGACGAGCGTGCAGCGTTTTACAGTACAAGTTAACTTCTGGCTGATTCAAAGCGAACCGCGGATGGGATCCAGTACTACCTATCTACATAGTAACCTAACCTCAAATATCAACGGGTTAAAGTAACATGGTTTCAAACCATAATAATGCTTGAATATCCAATCTTGTTGTGCAATAACACTTTTGGGTAAAATCAATACCGACCACAAAATACGAGATCGTAATATATTTAATACACTAGTGTGTCGTGAACACAAACTTAGGTAACAGTAGTACCCATAACTGCATATACTGCTCTAAAATAATTCAAGACAAAATTAGGCAAACACGAGCAATGCAATGGCATCCCCAGATTAATTAATTAATTAATTAATTAATACGGCGTCTAAAGAGAATCTTGTTTCCAAATCTGTCGGTTGGCTTCTCTGCAACATGTTCGAAAGCAAACAGATGCAATAACGCTACCAACTAAGGCCGTCGCTATTATACCATGTTTATATTTTACGAACAGTTGGCGGTACTGACGCAATTTAACAATGCTGTGCCATATGAGGGAAAATGTCACGCTAATGCGCCCGTTGGTAACACCTGAGCATGTGTGGACATACCTACAGGTACGTTTGTGCCCCTGTTGCAACGTTCAGATGCCCCGGTGCGCGTTCTAGGTCCGTACCTACCTACATAGGTGATTCAGGTACGTTTGTGCCCTTGTTATGGATATTGCAGTGTGCAGATGTCCCAGGTGCCCGTTCTAGGTACCTACCTACATAGGTGATTCAGGTACGTTTGTGCCCTTGTTATGGATATTGCAGTGTGCAGATGTCCCAGGGACCCGTTCTAGGTACCTACCTACATAGGTGATTCAGGTACGTTTGTGCCCTTGTTATGGATATTGCAGTGTGCAGATGTCCCAGGGACCCGTTCTAGGTACCTACCTACCTACATAGGTGATTCAGGTACGTTTGTGCCCTTGTTATGGATATTGCAGTGTGCAGATGTCCCAGGTGCCCGTTCTAGGTACCTACCTACATAGGTGATTCAGGTACGTTTGTACCCTTGTTATGGATATTACAGTGTGCAGATGTCCCAGGTGCCCGTTCTAGGTACGTACCTACCTACATAGGTGATTCAGGTACGTTTGTGCCCTTGTTATGGATATTGCAGTGTGCAGATGTCCCAGGTGCCCGTTCTAGGTACCTACCTACATAGGTGATTCAGGTACGTTTGTACCCTTGTTATGGATATTGCAACGTGCAGATGTCCCAGGTGCCCGTTCTAGGTACCTACCTACCTACCTACATAGGTGATTCAGGTACGTTTGTGCCCATGTTATGGATATTGCAACGTGCAGATGTCCCAGGTGCCCGTTCTAGGTACCTACCTACCTACATAGGTGATTCAGGTACGTTTGTGCCCTTGTTATGGATATTGCAACGTGCAGATGTCCCAGGTGCCCGTTCTAGGTACCTACCTACCTACATAGGTGATTCAGGTACGTTTGTGCCCTTGTTATGGATATCGCAGTGTGCAGATGTCCCAGGTGCCCGTTCTAGGTACCTACCTACCTACATAGGTGATTCAGGTACGTTTGTGCCCTTGTTATGGATATTGCAACGTGCAGATGTCCCAGGTGCCCGTTCTAGGTACGTACCTACCTACATAGGTGATTCAGGTACGTTTGTGCCCTTGTTATGGATATTGCAACGTGCAGATGTCCCAGGTGCCCGGTCTAGGTACCTACCTACCTACATAGGTGATTCAGGTACGTTTGTGCCCTTGTTATGGATATCGCAACGTGCAGATGTCCCAGGTGCCCGTTCTAGGTACTAACCTACCTACATAGGTGATTCAGGTACGTTTGTGCCCTTGTTATGGATATTGCAACGTGCAGATGTCCCAGGTGCCCGTTCTAGGTACCTACCTACCTACATAGGTGATTCAGGTACGTTTGTGCCCTTGTTATGGATATTGCAGTGTGCAGATGTCCCAGGTGCCCGTTCTAGGTACGTACCTACATACATAGGTGATTCAGGTACGTTTGTGCCCTTGTTATGGATATTGCAGTGTGCAGATGTCCCAGGTGCCCGTTCTAGGTACTAACCTACCTACATAGGTGATTCAGGTACGTTTGTGCCCATGTTATGGATATTGCAACGTGCAGATGTCCCAGGTGCCCGTTCTAGGTACCTACCTACCTACATAGGTGATTCAGGTACGTTTGTGCCCTTGTTATGGATATTGCAGTGTGCAGATGTCCCAGGTGCCCGTTCTAGGTACGTACCTACATACATAGGTGATTCAGGTACGTTTGTGCCCTTGTTATGGATATTGCAGTGTGCAGATGTCCCAGGTGCCCGTTCTAGGTACGTACCTACCTACATAGGTGATTCAGGTACGTTTGTGCCCTTGTTATGGATATTGCAACGTGCAGATGTCCCAGGTGCCCGTTCTAGGTACGTACCTACCTACATAGGTGATTCAGGTACGTTTGTGCCCTTGTTATGGATATTGCAACGTGCAGATGTCCCAGGTGCCCGTTCTAGGTACCTATCTACCTACATAGGTGATTCAGGTACGTTTGTGCCGTTGTTATGGATATTACAACGTGCAGATGTCCCAGGTGCCCGTTCTAGGTACCTACCTACATAGGTGATTCAGGTACGTTTGTGCCGTTGTTATGGATATTACAACGTGCAGATGTCCCAGGTGCCCGTTCTAGGTACCTACCTACATAGGTGATTCAGGTACGTTTGTGCCGTTGTTATGGATATTGCAACGTGCAGATGTCCCAGGTGCCCGTTCTAGGTACCTACCTACCTACATAGGTGATTCAGGTACGTTTGTGCCCTTGTTATGGATATTGCAACGTGCAGATGTCCCAGGTGCCAGTTCTAGGTACGTACCTACCTACATAGGTGATTCAGGTACGTTTGTGCCCTTGTTATGGATATTGCAACGTGCAGATGTCCCAGGTGCCCGTTCTAGGTACGTACCTACCTACATAGGTGATTCAGGTACGTTTGTGCCCTTGTTATGGATATTGCAACGTGCAGATATCCCAGGTGTCCGTTCTAGGTACGTACCTACCTACATAGCTGATTCAGGTACGTTTGTGCCCTTGTTATGGATATTGCAACGTGCAGATGTCCCAGGTGCCCGTTCTAGGTACGTACCTACCTACATAGGTGATTCAGGTACGTTTGTGCCCTTGTTATGGATATTGCACCGTGCAGTGGTCCCAGGTGCCCGTTCTAGGTACTAACCTACCTACATAGGTGATTCAGGTACGTTTGTGCCCTTGTTATAGATATTGCAACGTGCAGATGTCCCAGGTGCCCGTTCTAGGTACTAACCTACCTACATAGGTGATTCAGGTACGTTTGTGCCCTTGTTATGGATATTGCAACGTGCAGATGTCCCAGGTGCCCGTTCTAGGTACTAACCTATCTACATAGGTGATTCAGGTACGTTTGTGCCCTTGTTATAGATATTGCAACGTGCAGATGTCCCAGGTGCCCGTTCTAGGTACTAACCTACCTACATAGGTGATTCAGGTACGTTTGTGCCCTTGTTATGGATATTGCAACGTGCAGATGTCCCAGGTGCCCGTTCTAGGTACCTACCTACCTACATAGGTGATTCAGGTACGTTTGTGCCCTTGTTATAGATATTGCAACGTGCAGATGTCCCAGGTGCCCGTTCTAGGTACTAACCTACCTACATAGGTGATTCAGGTACGTTTGTGCCCTTGTTATAGATATTGCAACGTGCAGATGTCCCAGGTGCCCGTTCTAGGTACCTACCTACCTACATAGGTGATTCAGGTACGTTTGTGCCCTTGTTATGGATATTGCAGTGTGCAGATGATAAATGTGCCCGTTCTAGGTACGTACCTACCTACATAGGTGATTCAGGTACGTTTGTGCCCTTGTTGCAACGTTCAGATGCCCCGGTGCCCGTTCTAGGTACCTACCTACCTACATAGGTGATTCAGGTACGTTTGTGCCCTTGTTATGGATATTGCAACGTGCAGATGCCCCGGTGCCCGTTCTAGGTACCTACCTACATAGGTGATTCAGGTACGTTTGTGCCCTTGCTATGGATATTGCAACGTGCAGATGTCCCAGGTGCCCGTTCTAGGTACCTGCCTACCTACATAGGTGATTCAGGTACGTTTGTGCCCTTGTTATGGATATTGCAGTGTGCAGATGCCCCGGTGCCCATTCTAGGTACCTACCTTCCTACATAGGTGATTCAGGTACGTTTGTGCCCTTGTTATGGATATTGCAGTGTGCAGATGTACCCGGTGCCCGTTCTAGGTACCTACCAACATAGGTGATTCAGGTACGTTTGTGCCCTTGCTATGGATACTGCAACGTGCAGATGTCCCCGGTGCCCGTTCTAGGTACCTACCTACCTACATAGGTGATTCAGGTACGTTTGTGCCCTTGTTATGGATATTGCAACGCGCAGATGTCCCAGGTGCCCGTTCTAGGTACCTACCTACCTACATAGGTGATTCAGGTACGTTTGTGCCCTTGCTATGGATACTGCAACGTGCAGATGTCCCCGGTGCCCGTTCTAGGTACCTACCTACCTACATAGGTGATTCAGGTACGTTTGTGCCCTTGCTATGGATACTGCAACGTGCAGATGTCCCCGGTGCCCGTTCTAGGTACCTACCTACCTACATAGGTGATTCAGGTAAGTTTGTGCCCTTGTTATGGATACTGCAACGTGCAGATGTCCCAGGTGCCCGTTCTAGGTACCTGCCTACCTACATAGGTGATTCAGGTACGTTTGTGCCCTTGTTATGGATATTGCAGTGTGCAGATGCCCCGGTGCCCATTCTAGGTACCTACCTACCTACATAGGTGATTCAGGTACGTTTGTGCTCTTGCTACGGATATTGCAACGTGCAGATGTCCCAGGTGCCCGGTCTAGGTACCTACCTACCTAAATAGGTGATTCAGGTACGTTTGTGCCCTTGTTATGGATATTGAAACGTGCAGATGTCCCAGGTGCCCGTTCTAGGTACCTACCTACCTACATAGGTGATTCAGGTACGTTTGTGCCCTTGCTATGGATATTGCAGTGCGCAGATGTCCCCGGTGCCCGTTCTAGGTACCTACCTACCTACATACATAGGTGATTCGGGTACGTTTGTGCCCTTGCTATGGATATTGCAGTGTGCAGATGTCCCCGGTGCCCGTTCTAGGTAGCTACCTACCTACAAAGGTCATTCAGGTACGTTTGTGCCCTTGCTATGGATATTGCAGTGTGCAGATGTCCCCGGTGCCCGTTCTAGGTACCTACCTACCTACCTACATAGGTGATTCAGGTACGTTTGTGCCCTTGTTATGGATACTGCAACGTGCAGATGTCCCAGGTGCCCGTTCTAGGTACCTACCTACCTACAAAGGTCATTCAGGTACGTTTGTGCCCTTGCTATGGATATTGCAGTGTGCAGATGTCCCCGGTGCCCGTTCTAGGTACCTACCTACCTACATAGGTGATTCAGGTACGTTTGTGCTCTTGCTATGGATATTGCAGTGTGCAGATGTCCCAGGTGCCCGTTCTAGGTACCTACCTACATAGGTGATTCAGGTACGTTTGTGCCCTTGCTATGGATATTGCAGTGTGCAGATGTCCCCGGTGCCCGTTCTAGGTACCTACCTACCTACATACATAGGTGATTCAGGTACGTTTGTGCCCTTGTTATGGATATTGCAGTGTGCAGATGTCCCAGGTGCCCGTTCTAGGTACCTACCTACCTACATAGGTGATTCAGGTACGTTTGTGCTCTTGCTATGGATATTGCAGTGTGCAGATGTCCCAGGTGCCCGTTCTAGGTCCCTGCCTACCTACATAGGTGATTCAGGTACGTTTGTGCTCTTGCTATGGATATTGCAAGGTGCAGATGTCCCAGGTGCCCGGTCTAGGTACCTACCTACCTACATAGGTGATTCAGGTACGTTTGTGCCCTTGTTATGGATATTGCAACGTGCAGATGTCCCAGGTGCCCGTTCTAGGTACCTACCTACATAGGTGATTCAGGTACGTTTGTGCCCTTGTTATGGATATTGCAACGCCAAGATGTCCCAGGTGCCCGTTCTAGGTACCTACCTACCTACATAGGTGATTCAGGTACGTTTGTGCCCTTGTTATGGATATTGCAACGTGCAGATGTCCCAGGTGCCCGGTCTAGGTACCTACCTACCTACATAGGTGATTCAGGTACGTTTGTGCCCTTGTTATGGATATTGCAACGTGCAGATGTTCCCGGTGCCCGTTCTAGGTACCTTTCTACCTACCTACATAGGTGATTCAGGTACGTTTGTGCCCTTGCTATGGATATTGCAGTGTGCAGATATCCCAGGTGCCCGTTCTAGGTACCTACCTACCTACATAGGTGATTCAGGTACGTTTGTGCCCTTGCTATGGATATTGCAGTGTGCAGATGTCCCCGGTGCCCGTTCTAGGTACCTACCAACATAGGTGATTCAGGTACGTTTGTGCCCTTGCTATGGATACTGCAACGTGCAGATGTCCCCGGTGCCCGTTCTAGGTACCTACCTACCTACCTACCTACCTACCTACCTACCTACCTACATAGGTGATTCAGGTGCATTTGTGCCCTTGTTATGGATATTGCAACGCGCAGATGTCCCAGGTGCCCGTTCTAGGTACCTACCTACCTACATAGGTGATTCAGGTACGTTTGTGCCCTTGCTATGGATACTGCAACGTGCAGATGTCCCCGGTGCCCGTTCTAGATACCTACCTACCTACATAGGTGATTCAGGTACGTTTGTGCCCTTGTTATGGATACTGCAACGTGCAGATGTCTCCGGTGCCCGTTCTAGGTACCTACCTACCTACATAGGTGATTCAGGTACGTTTGTGCCCTTGCTATGGATAGTGCAACGTGCAGATGTCCCCGGTGCCCGTTCTAGGTACCTACCTACCTACCTACCTACATAGGTGATTCAGGTGCGTTTGTACCCTTGTTATGGATATTGCAACGCGCAGATGTCCCAGGTGCCCGTTCTAGGTACCTACCTACCTACATAGGTGATTCAGGTACGTTTGTGCCCTTGCTATGGATACTGCAACGTGCAGATGTCCCCGGTACCCGTTCTAGGTACCTACCTACCTACCTACATAGGTGATTCAGGTACGTTTGTGCCCTTGTTATGGATATTGCAACGTGCAGATGTCCCAGGTGCCCGTTCTAGGTACCTACCTACATAGGTGATTCAGGTACGTTTGTGCTCTTGCTATGGATATTGCAACGTGCAGATGTCCCAGGTGCCCGGTCTAGGTACCTACCTACCTACATAGGTGATTCAGGTACGTTTGTGCCCTTGCTATGGATATTGCAGTGTGCAGATGTCCCCGGTGCCCGTTCTAGGTACCTACCTACCTACCTACATAGGTGATTCAGGTACGTTTGTGCCCTTGTTATGGATACTGCAACGTGCAGATGTCCCAGGTGCCCGTTCTAGGTACCTACCTACCTACAAAGGTCATTCAGGTACGTTTGTGCCCTTGCTATGGATATTGCAGTGTGCAGATGTCCCCGGTGCCCGTTCTAGGTACCTACCTACCTACATAGGTGATTCAGGTACGTTTGTGCTCTTGCTATGGATATTGCAGTGTGCAGATGTCCCAGGTGCCCGTTCTAGGTACCTACCTACATAGGTGATTCAGGTACGTTTGTGCCCTTGCTATGGATATTGCAGTGTGCAGATGTCCCCGGTGCCCGTTCTAGGTACCTACCTACCTACATACATAGGTGATTCAGGTACGTTTGTGCCCTTGTTATGGATATTGCAGTGTGCAGATGTCCCAGGTGCCCGTTCTAGGTACCTACCTACCTACATAGGTGATTCAGGTACGTTTGTGCTCTTGCTATGGATATTGCAGTGTGCAGATGTCCCAGGTGCCCGTTCTAGGTACCTGCCTACCTACATAGGTGATTCAGGTACGTTTGTGCTCTTGCTATGGATATTGCAACGTGCAGATGTCCCAGGTGCCCGGTCTAGGTACCTACCTACCTACATAGGTGATTCAGGTACGTTTGTGCCCTTGTTATGGATATTGCAACGTGCAGATGTCCCAGGTGCCCGTTCTAGGTACCTACCTACATAGGTGATTCAGGTACGTTTGTGCCCTTGTTATGGATATTGCAACGCCAAGATGTCCCAGGTGCCCGTTCTAGGTACCTACCTACCTACATAGGTGATTCAGGTACGTTTGTGCCCTTGTTATGGATATTGCTACGTGCAGATGTCCCAGGTGCCCGGTCTAGGTACCTACCTACCTACCTACATAGGTGATTCAGGTACGTTTGTGTCCTTGTTATGGATATTGCAACGTGCAGATGTTCCCGGTGCCCGTTCTAGGTACCTTTCTACCTACCTACATAGGTGATTCAGGTAGGTTTGTGCCCTTGCTATGGATATTGCAGTGTGCAGATATCCCAGGTGCCCGTTCTAGGTACCTACCTACCTACATAGGTGATTCAGGTACGTTTGTGCCCTTGCTATGGATATTGCAGTGTGCAGATGTCCCCGGTGCCCGTTCTAGGTACCTACCAACATAGGTGATTCAGGTACGTTTGTGCCCTTGCTATGGATACTGCAACGTGCAGATGTCCCCGGTGCCCGTTCTAGGTACCTACCTACCTACCTACCTACCTACCTACCTACATAGGTGATTCAGGTGCATTTGTGCCCTTGTTATGGATATTGCAACGCGCCGATGTCCCAGGTGCCCGTTCTAGGTACCTACCTACCTACATAGGTGATTCAGGTACGTTTGTGCCCTTGCTATGGATACTGCAACGTGCAGATGTCCCCGGTGCCCGTTCTAGATACCTACCTACCTACATAGGTGATTCAGGTACGTTTGTGCCCTTGTTATGGATACTGCAACGTGCAGATGTCTCCGGTGCCCGTTCTAGGTACCTACCTACCTACATAGGTGATTCAGGTACGTTTGTGCCCTTGCTATGGATAGTGCAACGTGCAGATGTCCCCGGTGCCCGTTCTAGGTACCTACCTACCTACCTACCTACATAGGTGATTCAGGTGCGTTTGTACCCTTGTTATGGATATTGCAACGCGCAGATGTCCCAGGTGCCCGTTCTAGGTACCTACCTACCTACATAGGTGATTCAGGTACGTTTGTGCCCTTGCTATGGATACTGCAACGTGCAGATGTCCCCGGTACCCGGTCTAGGTACCTACCTACCTACATAGGTGATTCAGGTACGTTTGTGCCCTTGCTATGGATATTGCAACGTGCAGATGTCCCAGGTGCCCGGTCTAGGTACCTACCTACCTACATAGGTGATTCAGGTACGTTTGTGCCCTTGTTATGGATATTGCACCGTGCAGATGTCCCAGGTGCCCGTTCTAGGTACTAACCTACCTACATAGGTGATTCAGGTACGTTTGTGCCCTTGTTATGGATATTGCACCGTGCAGATGTCCCAGGTGCCCGTTCTAGGTACTAACCTACCTACATAGGTGATTCAGGTACGTTTGTGCCCTTGTTATGGATATTGCAACGTGCAGATGTCCCAGGTGCCCGTTCTAGGTACTAACCTACCTACATAGGTGATTCAGGTACGTTTGTGCCCTTGTTATGGATATTGCAACGTGCAGATGTCCCAGGTGCCCGTTCTAGGTACTAACCTACCTACATAGGTGATTCAGGTACGTTTGTGCCCTTGTTATGGATATTGCAACGTGCAGATGTCCCAGGTGCCCGTTCTAGGTACCTACCTACCTACATAGGTGATTCAGGTACGTTTGTGCCCTTGTTATGGATATTGCAACGTGCAGATGTCCCAGGTGCCCGTTCTAGGTACCTACCTACCTACATAGGTGATTCAGGTACGTTTGTACCCTTGTTATGGATATTGCAGTGTGCAGATGATAAATGTGCCCGTTCTAGGTACGTACCTACCTACATAGGTGATTCATATACGTTTGTGCCCTTGTTATGCACATTGCAACGTGCAGATGCCCCGGTGCCCGTTCTAGGTACGTACCTACCTACATAGGTGATTCAGGTACGTTTGTGCCCTTGTTGCAACGTTCAGATGCCCCGGTGCCCGTTCTAGGTACCTACCTACCTACATAGGTGATTCAGGTACGTTTGTGCCCTTGTTATGGATATTACAACGTGCAGATGTCCCAGGTGCCCGTTCTAGGTACCTACCTACATAGGTGATTCAGGTACGTTTGTGCCCTTGTTATGGATATTGCAACGTGCAGATGCCCCGGTGCCCGTTCTAGGTACCTACCTACATAGGTGATTCAGGTACGTTTGTGCCCTTGCTATGGATATTGCAACGTGCAGATGTCCCAGGTGCCCGTTCTAGGTACCTACCTACCTACATAGGTGATTCAGGTACGTTTGTGCCCTTGTTATGGATATTGCAACGTGCAGATGCCCCGGTGCCCGTTCTAGGTACCTACCTACATAGGTGATTCAGGTACGTTTGAGCCCTTGTTGCAACGTTCAGATGACCCGGTGCCCGTTCTAGGTACGTACCTACCTACATAAGTGATTCAGGTACGTTTGTGCCCTTGCTATGGATATTGCAACGTGCAGATGTCCCAGGTGCCCGTTCTAGGTACCTGCCTACCTGCATAGGTGATTCAGGTACGTTTGTGCCCTTGTTATGGATATTGCAGTGTGCAGATGCCCCGGTGCCCATTCTAGGTACCTACCTACCTACATAGGTGATTCAGGTACGTTTGTGCCCTTGTTATGGATATTGCAGTGTGCAGATGTACCCGGTGCCCGTTCTAGGTACCTACCAACATAGGTGATTCAGGTACGTTTGTGCCCTTGCTATGGATACTGCAACGTGCAGATGTCCCCGGTGCCCGTTCTAGGTACCTACCTACCTACATAGGTGATTCAGGTACGTTTGTGCCCTTGTTATGGATATTGCAACGCGCAGATGTCCCAGGTGCCCGTTCTAGGTACCTACCTACCTACATAGGTGATTCAGGTACGTTTGTGCCCTTGCTATGGATACTGCAACGTGCAGATGTCCCCGGTGCCCGTTCTAGGTACCTACCTACCTACATAGGTGATTCAGGTACGTTTGTGCCCTTGCTATGGATACTGCAACGTGCAGATGTCCCCGGTGCCCGTTCTAGGTACCTACCTACCTACATAGGTGATTCAGGTACGTTTGTGCCCTTGTTATGGATACTGCAACGTGCAGATGTCCCAGGTGCCCGTTCTAGGTACCTGCCTACCTACATAGGTGATTCAGGTACGTTTGTGCCCTTGTTATGGATACTGCAACGTGCAGCTGTCCCAGGTGCCCGTTCTAGGTACCTGCCTACCTACATAGGTGATTCAGGTACGTTTGTGCCCTTGTTATGGATATTGCAGTGTGCAGATGCCCCGGTGCCCATTCTAGGTACCTACCTACCTACATAGGTGATTCAGGTACGTTTGTGCTCTTGCTACGGATATTGCAACGTGCAGATGTCCCAGGTGCCCGGTCTAGGTACCTACCTACCTAAATAGGTGATTCAGGTACGTTTGTGCCCTTGTTATGGATATTGAAACGTGCAGATGTCCCAGGTGCCCGTTCTAGGTACCTACCTACCTACATAGGTGATTCAGGTACGTTTGTGCCCTTGCTATGGATATTGCAGTGTGCAGATGTCCCCGGTGCCCGTTCTAGGTACCTACCTACCTACATACATAGGTGATTCGGGTACGTTTGTGCCCTTGCTATGGATATTGCAGTGTGCAGATGTCCCGGGTGCCTGTTCTAGGTAGCTACCTACCTACAAAGGTCATTCAGGTACGTTTGTGCCCTTGCTATGGATATTGCAGTGTGCAGATGTCCCCGGTGCCCGTTCTAGGTACCTACCTACCTACCTACATAGGTGATTCAGGTACGTTTGTGCCCTTGTTATGGATACTGCAACGTGCAGATGTCCCAGGTGCCCGTTCTAGGTACCTACCTACCTACATAGGTGATTCAGGTACGTTTGTGCCCTTGCTATGGATATTGCAGTGTGCAGATGTCCCCGGTGCCCGTTCTAGGTACCTACCTACCTACCTACATAGGTGATTCAGGTACGTTTGTGCTCTTGCTATGGATATTGCAGTGTGCAGATGTCCCACGTGCCCGTTCTAGGTACCTACCTACATAGGTGATTCAGGTACGTTTGTGCTCTTGCTATGGATATTGCAGTGTGCAGATGTCCCCGGTGCCCGTTCTAGGTACCTACCTACCTACATACATAGGTGATTCAGGTACGTTTGTGCCCTTGTTATGGATATTGCAGTGTGCAGATGTCCCAGGTGCCCGTTCTAGGTACCTACCTACCTACATAGGTGATTCAGGTACGTTTGTGCTCTTGCTATGGATATTGCAGTGTGCAGATGTCCCAGATGCCCGTTCTAGGTACCTGCCTACCTACATAGGTGATCCAGGTACGTTTGTGCTCTTGCTATGGATATTGCAACGTGCAGATGTCCCAGGTGCCCGGTCTAGGTACCTACCTACCTACATAGGTGATTCAGGTACGTTTGTGCCCTTGTTATGGATATTGCAACGTGCAGATGTCCCAGGTGCCCGTTCTAGGTACCTACCTACATAGGTGATTCAGGTACGTTTGTGCCCTTGTTATGGATATTGCAACGCCAAGATGTCCCAGGTGCCCGTTCTAGGTACCTACCTACCTACATAGGTGATTCAGGTACGTTTGTGCCCTTGTTATGGATATTGCAACGTGCAGATGTCCCAGGTGCCCGGTCTAGGTACCTACCTACCTACATAGGTGATTCAGGTACGTTTGTGCCCTTGTTATGGATATTGCAACGTGCAGATGTTCCCGGTGCCCGTTCTAGGTACCTTTCTACCTACCTACATAGGTGATTCAGGTACGTTTGTGCCCTTGCTATGGATATTGCAGTGTGCAGATGTCCCAGGTGCCCGTTCTAGGTACCTACCTACCTACATAGGTGATTCAGGTACGTTTGTGCCCTTGCTATGGATATTGCAGTGTGCAGATGTCCCCGGTGCCCGTTCTAGGTACCTACCAACATAGGTGATTCAGGTACGTTTGTGCCCTTGCTATGGATACTGCAACGTGCAGATGTCCCCGGTGCCCGTTCTAGGTACCTACCTACCTACCCACCTACATAGGTGATTCAGGTGCATTTGTGCCCTTGTTATGGATATTGCAACGCGCAGATGTCCCAGGTGCCCGTTCTAGGTACCTACCTACCTACATAGGTGATTCAGGTACGTTTGTGCCCTTGCTATGGATACTGCAACGTGCAGATGTCCCCGGTGCCCGTTCTAGATACCTACCTACCTACCTACATAGGTGATTCAGGTACGTTTGTGCCCTTGTTATGGATACTGCAACGTGCAGATGTCTCCGGTGCCCGTTCTAGGTACCTACCTACCTACATAGGTGATTCAGGTACGTTTGTGCCCTTGCTATGGATACTGCAACGTGCAGATGTCCCCGGTGCCCGTTCTAGGTACCTACCTACCTACCTACCTACATAGGTGATTCAGGTGCGTTTGTGCCCTTGTTATGGATATTGCAACGTGCAGATGTCCCAGGTGCCCGTTCTAGGTACCTACCTACCTACATAGGTGATTCAGGTACGTTTGTGCCCTTGCTATGGATATTGCAGTGTGCAGATGTCCCCGGTGCCCGTTCTAGGTACCTACCTACCTACATACATAGGTGATTCAGGTACGTTTGTGCCCTTGTTATGGATATTGCAGTGTGCAGATGTCCCAGGTGCCCGTTCTAGGTACCTACCTACCTACATAGGTGATTCAGGTACGTTTGTGCTCTTGCTATGGATATTGCAGTGTGCAGATGTCCCAGGTGCCCGTTCTAGGTACCTGCCTACCTACATAGGTGATTCAGGTACGTTTGTGCTCTTGCTATGGATATTGCAACGTGCAGATGTCCCAGGTGCCCGGTCTAGGTACCTACCTACCTACATAGGTGATTCAGGTACGTTTGTGCCCTTGTTATGGATATTGCAACGTGCAGATGTCCCAGGTGCCCGTTCTAGGTACCTACCTACATAGGTGATTCAGGTACGTTTGTGCCCTTGTTATGGATATTGCAACGCCAAGATGTCCCAGGTGCCCGTTCTAGGTACCTACCTACCTACATAGGTGATTCAGGTACGTTTGTGCCCTTGTTATGGATATTGCAACGTGCAGATGTCCCAGGTGCCCGGTCTAGGTACCTACCTACCTACATAGGTGATTCAGGTACGTTTGTGCCCTTGTTATGGATATTGCAACGTGCAGATGTTCCCGGTGCCCGTTCTAGGTACCTTTCTACCTACCTACATAGGTGATTCAGGTACGTTTGTGCCTTTGCTATGGATATTGCAGTGTGCAGATGTCCCAGGTGCCCCTTCTAGGTACCTACCTACCTACATAGGTGATTCAGGTACGTTTGTGCCCTTGCTATGGATATTGCAGTGTGCAGATGTCCCCGGTGCCCGTTCTAGGTACCTACCAACATAGGTGATTCAGGTACGTTTGTGCCCTTGCTATGGATACTGCAACGTGCAGATGTCCCCGGTGCCCGTTCTAGGTACCTACCTACCTACCTACATAGGTGATTCAGGTGCATTTGTGCCCTTGTTATGGATATTGCAACGCGCAGATGTCCCAGGTGCCCGTTCTAGGTACCTACCTACCTACATAGGTGATTCAGGTACGTTTGTGCCCTTGCTATGGATACTGCAACGTGCAGATGTCCCCGGTGCCCGTTCTAGATACCTACCTACCTACCTACATAGGTGATTCAGGTACGTTTGTGCCCTTGTTATGGATACTGCAACGTGCAGATGTCTCCGGTGCCCGTTCTAGGTACCTACCTACCTACATAGGTGATTCAGGTACGTTTGTGCCCTTGCTATGGATACTGCAACGTGCAGATGTCCCCGGTGCCCGTTCTAGGTACCTACCTACCTACCTACCTACATAGGTGATTCAGGTGCGTTTGTGCCCTGGTTATGGATATTGCAACGCGCAGATGTCCCAGGTGCCCGTTCTAGGTACCTACCTACCTACATAGGTGATTCAGGTACGTTTGTGCCCTTGCTATGGATACTGCAACGTGCAGATGTCCCCGGTACCCGTTCTAGGTACCTACCTACCTACCTACATAGGTGATTCAGGTACGTTTGTGCCCTTGTTATGGATATTGCAACTTGCAGATGTCCCAGGTGCCCGTTCTAGGTACCTACCTACCTACATAGGTGATTCAGGTACGTTTGTGCCCTTGTTATGGATATTGCAGTGTGCAGATGTCCCAGGTGCCCGTTCTAGGTACCTACCTACCTACCTACATAGGTGATTCAGGTACGTTTGTGCCCTTGCTATGGATATTGCAACGTGCAGATGTCCCAGGTGCCCGTTCTAGGTACCTACCTACCTACATAGGTGATTCAGGTACGTTTGTGCCCTTGTTATGGATATTGCAACGTGCAGATGTCCCAGGTGCCCGGTCTAGGTACCTACCTACCTACATAGGTGATTCAGGTACGTTTGTGCTCTTGCTATGGATATTGCAACGTGCAGATGTCCCAGGTGCCCGTTCTAGGTACCTACCTACATAGGTGATTCAGGTACGTTTGTGCCCTTGTTATGGATATTGCAACGTGCAGATGTCCCAGGTGCCCGGTCTAGGTACGTACCTACCTACATAAGTGATTCAGGTACGTTTGTGCCCATGTTATGGATATTGCAACGTGCAGATGTCCCAGGGACCCGTTCTAGGTACCTACCTACATAGGTGATTCAGGTACGTTTGTGCCCTTGTTATGGATATTGCAACGTGCAGATGTCCCAGGGACCCGTTCTAGGTACCTACCTACCTACATAGGTGATTCAGGTACGTTTGTGCCCTTGTTATGGATATTGCAACGTGCAGATGTCCCAGGGACCCGTTCTAGGTACCTACCTACATAGGTGATTCAGGTACGTTTGTGCCCTTGTTATGGATATTGCAACGTGCAGATGTCCCAGGGACCCGTTCTAGGTACCTACCTACCTACATAGGTGATTCAGGTACGTTTGTGCCCTTGTTATGGATACTGCAACGTGCAGATGTCCCAGGGACCCGTTCTAGGTACCTACCTACCTACATAGGTGGTTCAGGTACGTTTGTGCCCTTGTTATGGATACTGCAACGTGCAGATGTCCCAGGTGCCCGGTCTAGGTACGTACCTACATAGGTGATTCAGGTACGTTTGTGCCCTTGTTATGGATATTGCAACGTGCAGATGTCCCAGGTGCCCGTTCTAGGTACGTACCTACCTACATAGGTGATTCAGGTACTTCCCCTTTTTAGTTTGCGCAATAGGGAAATATTAATATGAATAGACAAAAGAAACGTAAAAAGGCTAGCATCCGGAATTTGAAGATATGAGTAGAGAGAGAGAAAGAGAGAGAGTGAGAGAGAATGAGGGAGAGTGAGAGAGAGTGAGATAGATTGAATGAGAGAGTCAGAGAGAATGAGAGAGGGTGAGAGAGTGGGAAAGGGTGAGAGAGAGTGAGAGAGGGTGGGAGAGAGTGATATGGAGTTAGAGAGTGTGAGAGAGAGTGGGAGAGTGTGTGAGAGAGTGCGAAAGGGTGAGAGAGAGTGAGAGAGAGTGGGAGAGAGTTAAAGAGAGTGCGAGAGAGTGAGAGAGTGTGAGAAATTGAGAGTGAGTGAGAGAGAGTGTGAGAGAATGAGAGTGAGTGAGAGAGGGTGGGAGGGAGTGGGGGAGAGTGAGAGAGAGAGTGAGAGAGTGTGAGAGAATGAGAGTGAGTGAGAGAGAGTGTGAGAGAATGAGAGTGAGTGAGAGAGGGTGGGAGAGAGTGGGAAAGGGTGAGAGAGAGTGAGAGAGGGTGAGAGATTGAATGAGAGGGTGAGAGAGAGTGAGAGATTGACAGAGAGAGAAGGTTTTCGTACCGTCGCTGTGTACTTGAGAGAAGTGCACAATCCAACATTACAACATACTCAAGTAGGTAGTACCTAGCACTAAGCTATATTGCTCGGCAGCGTCTCACTGGTAATAATGAGAATATTGGAAACATTTATTAAAATACGAGCGAGCGTTATGTTACATACATAATTAGTGGGTATGAGCATCGTTTGTAAAGAAAAGCCATGAACACCTTGGGACAGGAACGTGCCACTTTCCACGGGAACACAAGCACTTCCTATTTCACAAAACTACGTACAACTTCTCGTGTTTTAACATTCAAAGCGATAAAATGCAGTTTCTCGGAAATGGTTAAACGCACAAAAATAAATATTATTAGTACATTTTTACATACCTACTAATATTTTGTGTATCTCTTACAGTTTTATCACCTATACAAAAGTTATTCGGAATGAAGAAAGCTTTAGACAATATTCAAAGAAAATTCAACATATAAATTTCATTTGTTATCAAAATATGTTAAACGTACAGTATTTTAATCACAATTGTACAGCAGTTTTTCAGAAACTAAGATTTTTGTATATTTTTTCCATGTAAATTGTAGTTTGTGGTTGAGAGAGGATTTTCTTGAGTTAGCTAGAATGTTCCTTCTATGGCATTATGCGTTTAGCGAGTGTATATTGCTTATTTAGGAAAAATACCAATTAGTGTTGGTAATCAGAGAGTGCCACTTATAAACTCACCCAAAAATGAAAGGAGTTGATTATTGGCTGCGTTTATTTCCCTTCCCTGTTACCTATTCTATGCGAGTAAATGTGTAATATTTTCATCTCTCCATTTTTAAGCTTTATTAGTAAGTAGGGCTCGCTACATTTATTTGCATGGGGGCCACTGTCTCACATCCCGATATTTTCAATATAATTTATTTAAAACACATTCATATGGAAGTTTGTTTCAGAGTCAATAGCATGCACCTGCTGGCAAATTAAAGGATCAAAGTAGAAAATTACATAAAGAAATACGGGGAAGGTAAAATATCTCTTATTGCTTTTGCACATTTTCCATTTGAACGTATGATCAACTGTAGCTGTGACTATTTACTATTCACATGTACAAGCATGAACTATGAAAGTACAACTATTAATCATTTCGTCATTAATGTTTTTAAAAGCTATATTACTGACACCATGCGCCCGTGCGATGGAAATTGTCCTACCAGCTTAACGTGGTGCCAGACTAGCATCCAAAATGTAGCTACATATTAAGGTTGAGTTATTGGTGCAACCCATTCCATAGTGGCCCGGTCCAACTGCCCATTTTGATAGAAAGAGAACAAACATGGCCATCTTCCCCCTACTGCGCGTGTGCGATGGCAATTGCCAACCTAAATGTGCAGCGAAATCTGCTGGATTACTCGTGTTATTGTTTTCTTCCCATTCATTTAAACGTCTATGCTAGGGCAGTATATCGTTGACAATGCATTATACCAAACAAAATGGCGGTTACTGGAGGGTTTTGCTAAATGCCTATTAAAATAAGCTTGTATCTACCTATATAAGAAACTAAATCTGACCTAATCTCGGCATGACAAACGTTAGGTTATGTAGACAGTGAATGAGGAACGCCACTGCTGTGGCCTATGCTGGAACAACTTGGTTAGAGTAACAGTGTTAGATGTTAGGTCGCAGCACTCACCCTCCCAATGTAGGGAACTGCGCATGCGGGAATGAGAGTGCCAACCTAGATAGTTAGCTTTTAGCTGCACTCATGTTTCGGCTGGAACTGCGCATGCGAGAATGAGAGTGCCAACCTAGATAGTTAGCTTTTAGCTGCACTCATGTTTCGGGTGGAACTGCGCATGCGAGAATGAGAGTGCCAACCTAGATAGTTAGCTTTTAGCTGCACTCATGTTTCGGCTGGAACTGCGCATGCGGGAATGAGAGTGCCAACCTAGATAGTTAGCTTTTAGCTACACTCATGTTTCGGGTGGAACTGCGCATGCGAGAATGAGAGTGCCAACCTAGATAGTTAGCTTTTAGCTACACTCATGTTTCGGGTGGAACTGCGCATGCGGGAATGAGAGTGCCAACCTAGATAGTTAGCTTTTAGCTGCACTCATGTTTCGGCTGGAACTGCGCATGCGGGAATGAGAGTACCAACCTAGATAGTTAGCTTTTAGCTGCACTCATGTTTCGGGTGGAACTGCGCATGCGGGAATGAGAGTGCCAACCTAGATAGTTAGCTTTTAGCTGCACTCATGTTTCGGCTGGAACTGCGCATGCGGGAATGAGAGTGCCAACCTAGATAGTTAGCTTTTAGCTGCACTCATGTTTCGGGTGGAACTGCGCATGCGGGAATGAGAGTGCCAACCTAGATAGTTAGCTTTTAGCTGCACTCATGTTTCGGGTGGAACTGCGCATGCGGGAATGAGAGTGCCAACCTAGATAGTTAGCTTTTAGCTGCACTCATGTTTAGGGTGGAACTGCGCATGCGGGAATGAGAGTGCCAACCCAGATCGTTAACTTTTAGCTGCACTCATGTTTTGGCTACCTATGCATTCTCGTCATTTCATATACCCCTTTGCTCTTTTCACAACTGTTCCAATTGTGTTATTAAAAGGAATCCCTCGGCTATGCTTTGCAGCTTCAGGCCAATAGTGTTTGTTAGTGTCATGTTGGCAAATGGGACGTCAGAGCGTCATATCAGTGAGTGCCCAATGTGCATCATATTATGCAATTGGCCTAGCATACTAAAGAATTTCCAAAACTAAAGCTAACGTAATCTTCCTGAATCGAGAACCTAAATTTATACAAATCATAAACATTGTTAAGGAATAAACGCGCGCTGCTGTAACTATTGGTTGCTAATTAACCTAAGGTTCGCGTGTTTTGGTATGACGTTTCTCATTGTTAGCGATGCTTTTTATTCCTAAGTTGGCAGCATTTTGTTTGTGTATTTGTGAGCAACATGCATCTGTACGAAAAGTGATAAATCATTTTTGCGACATGTAAGTACTGGAATTTATCGTTCGCTTTCAAAGTAAAAAAAGGAAGTATTCGTGGAAAAGTACCAGCACTCGTACTGACAGAAAGTTCGAAATTGGCCGCTGTTCACATTCGTGAGGGGCCTAATACTTGAACACATGCAAGAGGAGAGTCAATGGAAGTATGTAGGTGGGTAGTACCCCTTTAAGGTGAGTCCTTAGGTCTTGCATTATCTGCTCAAGCAAACGTTTACAATTATTATACTTTACATTTTATTGTTGCCGCAGTTTGATAACTTCGGTGCACCGAGCGTGATGGCTCAGCCGGGAGACCCGAGTTCGAGCCCAGTGGCTAAGGTTCCCCGGGTCGCTAGGCCATTGCTTGTTATTATTGCCATGTCCCTCCATTTCCTTACATTTGTAGCCACTCACGCTACACGGAGTACTCTTCTTAAGTGATCACTTTCTTTTCTCATGTTCTCTTCGTACTAACTTCTTTATTTTGTGTCTAGTTTCATTGTTTATGTTCTTATCTACTGCAATAATGTAGTTTCACTCATAAATAATAAATATATGAAAGTATACAGTAACAGTCTGGTACATCACCTGGTCTCTATCATGTTCCCTTGTGTTGTACATGAAAGTATACAGTAACAGTCTGGTACATCACCTGGTCTCTATCATGTTCCCTTGTGTTGTACATGAAAGTATACAGTAACAGTCTGGTATATCACCTGGTCTCTATCATGTTCCCTTGTGTTGTACATGAAAGTATACAGTAACAGTCTGACACATCACCTGGTCTCTATCATGTTCCCTTGTGTTGTACATGAAAGTATACAGTAACAGTCTGACACATCACCTGGTCTCTATCATGTTCCCTTGTGTTGTACATGAAAGTATACAGTAACAGTCTGGTACATCACCTGGTCTATATCATGTTCCCTTGTGTTGTACTTGAAAGTATACAGTAACAGTCTGACACATCTCCTGGTCTATATCATGTTCCCTTGTGTTGTACATGAAAGTATACAGTAACAGTCTGACACATCACCTGGTCTCTATCATGTTCCCTTGTGTTGTACATGAAAGTATACAGTAACAGTCTGACACATCACCTGGTCTCTATCATGTTCCCTTGTGTTGAACATGAAAGTATACAGTAACAGTCTGGTACATCACCTGCTCTCTATCATGTTCCCTTGTGGTGTACATGAAAGTATACAGTAACAGTCTGGTACATCACCTGGTCTCTATCATGTTCCCTTGTGTTGTACATGAAAGTATACAGTAACAGTCTGGTACATCACCTGGTCTCTATCATGTTCCCTTGTGTTGTACATGAAAGTATACAGTAACAGTCTGGTACATCACCTGGTCTCTATCATGTTCCCTTGTGTTGTACATGAAAGTATACAGTAACAGTCTGACACATCACCTGGTCTCTACCATGTTCCCTTGTGTTGTATATGAAAGTATACAGTAACAGTCTGACACATCACCTGGTCTCTATCATGTTCCCTTGTGTTGTACATGAAAGTATACAGTAACAGTCTGACACATCACCTGGTCTCTACCATGTTCCCTTGTGTTGAACATGAAAGTATACAGTAACAGTCTGGTACATCACCTGGTCTCTATCATGTTCCCTTGTGTTGTACATGAAAGTATACAGTAACAGTCTGACACATCACCTGGTCTCTATCATGTTCCCTTGTGTTGTACATGAAAGTATACAGTAACAGTCTGACACATCACCTGGTCTCTATCATGTTCCCTTGTGTTGTACATGAAAGTATACAGTAACAGTCTGACACATCACCTGGTCTCTATCATGTTCCCTTGTGTTGTACATGAAAGTATACAGTAACAGTCTGACACATCACCTGGTCTCTATCATGTTCCCTTGTGTTGTACATGAAAGTATAGAGTAGCAGTCTGACACATCACCTGGTCTCTATCATGTTCCCTTGTGTTGTACATGAAAGTATACAGTAACAGTCTGGTACATCACCTGGTCTCTATCATGTTCCCTTGTGTTGTACATGAAAGTATACAGTAGCAGTCTGACACATCACCTGGTCTCTATCATGTTCCCTTGTGTTGTACATGAAAGTATACAGTAACAGTCTGACACATCACCTGGTCTCTATCATGTTCCCTTGTGTTGTACATGAAAGTATACAGTAGCAGTCTGGTACATCACCTGGTCTCTATCATGTTCCCTTGTGTTGAACATGAAAGTATACAGTAACAGTCTGACACATCACCTGGTCTCTATCATGTTCCCTTGTGTTGTACATGAAAGTATACAGTAACAGTCTGACACATCACCTGGTCTCTATCATGTTCCCTTGTGTTGTACATGAAAGTATACAGTAACAGTCTGACACATCACCTGGTCTCTATCATGTTCCCTTGTGTTGTACATGAAAGTATACAGTAACAGTCTGACACATCACCTGGTCTCTATCATGTTCCCTTGTGTTGTACATGAAAGTATACAGTAACAGTCTGACACATCACCTGGTCTCTATCATGTTCCCTTGTGTTGTACATGAAAGTATACAGTAACAGTCTGACACATCACCTGGTCTCTATCATGTTCCCTTGTGTTGTACATGAAAGTATACAGTAACAGTCTGGTACATCACCTGGTCTCTATCATGTTCCCTTGTGTTGTACATGAAAGTATACAGTAACAGTCTGACACATCACCTGGTCTCTATCATGTTCCCTTGTGTTGTATATGAAAGTATACAGTAACAGTCTGACACATCACCTGGTCTCTATCATGTTCCCTTGTGGTGTACATGAAAGTATACAGTAACAGTCTGGTACATCACCTGGTCTCTATCATGTTCCCTTGTGTTGTACATGAAAGTATACAGTAACAGTCTGGTACATCACCTGGTCTCTATCATGTTCCCTTGTGTTGTACATGAAAGTATACAGTAACAGTCTGGTACATCACCTGGTCTCTATCATGTTCCCTTGTGTTGTACATGAAAGTATACAGTAACAGTCTGGTACATCACCTGGTCTCTATCATGTTCCCTTGTGTTGTACATGAAAGTATACAGTAACAGTCTGACACATCACCTGGTCTCTATCATGTTCCCTTGTGTTGTACATGAAAGTATACAGTAACAGTCTGGTACATCACCTGGTCTCTATCATGTTCCCTTGTGTTGTACATGAAAGTATACAGTAACAGTCTGGTACATCACCTGGTCTCTATCATGTTCCCTTGTGTTGTACATGAAAGTATACAGTAACAGTCTGGTACATCACCTGGTCTCTATCATGTTCCCTTGTGTTGTACATGAAAGTATACAGTAACAGTCTGGTACATCACCTGGTCTCTATCATGTTCCCTTGTGTTGTACATGAAAGTATACAGTAACAGTCTGGTACATCACCTGGTCTCTATCATGTTCCCTTGTGTTGTACATGAAAGTATACAGTAACAGTCTGACACATCACCTGGTCTCTATCATGTTCCCTTGTGTTGTACATGAAAGTATACAGTAACAGTCTGACACATCACCTGGTCTCTATCATGTTCACTTCTCATGTTCATGAATAGATATCAACCCAAATCCTCTACCAAGAACACCGTTGTTGAAAAATATTGCAAGTTGTTTGGTTAAATGCTGACAATGTTTCGAGTTGGCTCCAACTCCTCAGAGCTATACAGCCTTGTATGCTGATATCCACACCTTTCTGCAGGTAACAGCCGCACATGAAAATGAGCGAACACGTGCAGTTCAGTGGTTCTTCTGTTATTAACTGAGCAATCTTCGCTCTTTCTCAATACGCATTTGGAAAGGATATTCCATAATCTTGAATTACTAGTAAGCGTTAATCTCTACACCAAAACGTTATGCATATAACACATAATTTGTTCGAATTCACGTTTTTACAGCATAAGCCATTTCCGGCATATCCGTTTTTAATTTTTCAATTGTTCAAACTTCGTCACTCTCTTCAAGTGCTGTTGATATTCAGTTGTTTTTGTATGGCAATAGTAGGCATGTAATCTTCAAGTATACAGTTGTGAAGCATTTGACTTACACTTTGTATCTATAATGAAATGTGTAATGTAAACATTTATCATCTCCATTAAAATGAAGCAAGTAGAAAAATAAACTTTGGAAAGAATGAATTGTATAGTTTATAATAAACACAAAGGGCAGAGAAAGTCATATGAATGTTATGCCACAACTTCTATGAAGAGCAGCAAAAGTTGTTTTAAGGTCATAAACAGAAGAACTCCGGATTGTATAACCAAAACAGTTGTGCCAAGACCAGTTTCATCTGGAACTGTTTTCTACATGCAATAATAATTGATTTGGATGTATTTCCGTCACGTTTATTGATTATTCCGTTGTCGACAAAGGTAGCCTTCAAATGTTTCTTCCTGAGAACAGTGTTACCAACTCACTCACTTTCTTATACGCTTTACACTTTCTGATAACGAAAAGAGAAGCGTGTCCATTATCTTCCACTAACGTTTCTTTCGTACTAACTTAAAAGATAGCACTAATATTCACCCATTTTACTTACTCTACGGAAGTAGAGTAGGGCAAGTATTGTATTCCACTCAAAAATTCGATGTCGAGATTTCACCGGAATTATATGTTTTAGACCCCCTAAGTCCCCTGTGTCTCTCAGTCTGTGTCTGTAGACAGCTTAACTCAAAAAACGGAACGTAGGGTAAAAACCAAAGTTGGTATTTAAGTTAAATGTCTTTTAAGGATGCGACACGAATATTTTGAGGAAAATAGTCCCATCCTAAAGTATCCTTTAAATCAGGCATGTCAAACATCGCTCCGAGGGTGTGAAGAGAGGGGTCTACCCCTCCTTAACTGCAGTAGCACGCGCTAGTAGAACCGGTTTTCGCTTTGTTTTTCCCGTTTTCCGAATTGATCATTACGTAGGGAGGGAAAATAGGGGAAAATTTTTCAAGCCTGGTGAGTGCTGTTTCATACCCCTGCTTTACATGGACCATTTCTCCAAAATTTTGATTTTGTTGAAAATAGCTCTAATGATTTTGACTAAAATGTCATGTGTTTGACATACTTTTGTGACAAATGAAATGCATATCTTGAATTTTCTGACTATAGCCACTGTAGTCGTATTTAATCCGGAAGACCTTTACATAACTGGCACACATCTATTGACTACCATGATCGCCACACGTGGGAGACAGCTATTGGCCAGTATGATCACACACGTGGTACACATCTATTGACTAGCATGATCACACACGTGGGAGACAGCTATTGACTAGGATGATCACACACGTGGGAGACAGCTATTGGCCAGTATGATCGCACACGTGGTACACATCTATTGACTAGCATGATCACACACGTGGGAGACAGCTATTGGCCAGTATGATCACACACGTGGTACACATCTATTGACTAGCATGATCACACACGTGGGAGACAGCTATTGACTAGGATGATCACACACGTGGTACACATCTATTGACTAGGATGATCACACACGTGGTACACAACTATTGACTAGGATGATCACACACGTGGGAGACAGCTATTGACTAGCATGATCACACACGTGGTACACACCTATTGACTAGGATGATCACACACGTGGGAGACAGCTATTGGCCAGTATGATCACACACGTGGGAGACAACTATTGACTAGTATGATCACACACGTGGTACACAACTATTGACTAGGATGATCACACACGTGGGAGACAGCTATTGACTAGCATGATCACACACGTGGTACACAACTATTGACTAGGATGATCACACACGTGGTACACAACTATTGACTAGGATGATCACACACGTGGGAGACAGCTATTGACTAGCATGATCACACACGTGGGAGACAGCTATTGACTAGTATGATCACACACGTGGTACACATCTATTGACTAGCATGATCACACACGTGGTACACATCTATTGACTAGCATGATCACACACGTGGTACACATCTATTCAGTAGCATGATCACACACGTGGTACACACCTATTGACTAGCATGATCACACACGTGGGAGACAGCTATTGACTAGCATGATCACACACGTGGTACACATCTATTGACTAGCATGATCACACACGTGGGAGACAGCTATTCAGTAGCATGATCACACACGTGGTACACACCTATTGACTAGCATGATCACACACGTGGTACACATCTATTCAGTAGCATGATCACACACGTGGTACACACCTATTGACTAGCATGATCACACACGTGGGAGACAGCTATTGACTAGCATGATCACACACGTGGTACACAACTATTGACTAGGATGATCACACACGTGGTACACATCTATTGACTAGCATGATCACACACGTGGTACACATCTATTCAGTAGCATGATCACACACGTGGTACACACCTATTGACTAGCATGATCACACACGTGGGAGACAGCTATTGACTAGCATGATCACACACGTGGTACACAACTATTGACTAGGATGATCACACACGTGGTACACACCTATTGACTAGCATGATCACACACGTGGGAGACAGCTATTGACTAGTATGATCACACACGTGGTACACATCTATTGACTAGCATGATCACACACGTGGGAGACAGCTATTGACTAGTATGATCACACACGTGGTACACATCTATTGACTAGCATGATCACACACGTGGGAGACAGCTATTGACTAGTATGATCACACACGTGGTACACATCTATTGACTAGCATGATCACACACGTGGTACACATCTATTCAGTAGCATGATCACACACGTGGTACACATCTATTGACTAGCATGATCACACACGTGGGAGACAGCTATTGACTAGTATGATCACACACGTGGTACACATCTATTGACTAGCATGATCACACACGTGGGAGACAGCTATTGACTAGTATGATCACACACGTGGTACACAACTATTGACTAGCATGATCACACACGTGGGAGACAGCTATTGACTAGCATGATCACACACGTGGTACACATCTATTGACTAGCATGATCGCACACGTGGGAGACAGCTATTGACTAGCATGATCACACACGTGGGAGACAGCTATTGACTAGTATGATCACACACGTGGTACACATCTATTGACTAGCATGATCACACACGTGGGAGACAACTATTGACTAGCATGATCACACACGTGGTACACAGCTATTGACTAGCATGATCACACACGTGGTACACATCTATTGACTAGCATGATCACACACGTGGTACACACCTATTGACTAGCATGATCACACACGTGGGAGACAGCTATTGACTAGCATGATCACACACGTGGGAGACAGCTATTGACTAGCATGATCGCACACGTGGGAGACAGCTATTGACTAGCATGATCACACACGTGGGAGACAGCTATTGACTAGCATGATCACACACGTGGGAGACAGCTATTGACTAGCATGATCACACACGTGGGAGACAGCTATTGACTAGCATGATCACACACGTGGGAGACAGCTATTGACTAGCATGATCACACACGTGGGAGACAGCTATTGACTAGCATGATCACACACGTGGGAGACAGCTATTGACTAGCATGATCACACACGTGGGAGACAGCTATTGACTAGCATGATCACACACGTGGGAGACAGCTATTGGCCAGCATGATCACACACGTGGGAGACAGCTATTGACTAGCATGATCACACACGTGGGAGACATCTATTGACTAGCATGATCGCACACGTGGTACACATCTATTGACTAGCATGATCACACACGTGGTACACACCTATTGACTAGCATGATCACACACGTGGGAGACAGCTATTGACTAGCATGATCACACACGTGGTACACATCTATTGACTAGCATGATCGCACACGTGGTACACATCTATTGACTAGCATGATCACACACGTGGGAGACAGCTATTGACTAGCATGATCACACACGTGGGAGACAGCTATTGGCCAGTATGATCGCACACGTGGTACACATCTATTGACTAGCATGATCGCACACGTGGGAGACAGCTATTGGCCAGTATGATCGCACACGTGGTACACATCTATTGACTAGCATGATCACACACGTGGGAGACAGCTATTGGCCAGTATGATCGCACACGTGGGAGACAGCTATTGACTAGCATGATCACACACGTGGTACACAGCTATTGACTAGCATGATCACACACGTGGGAGACAGCTATTGACTAGTATGATCACACACGTGGTACACATCTATTGACTAGCATGATCGCACACGTGGGAGACAGCTATTGACTAGCATGATCACACACGTGGGAGACAGCTATTGACTAGCATGATCACACACGTGGGAGACAGCTATTGACTAGCATGATCACACACGTGGGAGACAGCTATTGACTAGCATGATCACACACGTGGGAGACAGCTATTGACTAGCATGATCACACACGTGGGAGACAGCTATTGACTAGCATGATCACACACGTGGGAGACAGCTATTGGCCAGCATGATCACACACGTGGGAGACAGCTATTGACTAGCATGATCACACACGTGGGAGACAGCTATTGACTAGCATGATCGCACACGTGGTACACATCTATTGACTAGCATGATCACACACGTGGTACACACCTATTGACTAGCATGATCACACACGTGGTACACATCTATTGACTAGCATGATCACACACGTGGGAGACAGCTATTGACTAGCATGATCACACACGTGGGAGACAGCTATTGGCCAGTATGATCGCACACGTGGTACACATCTATTGACTAGCATGATCGCACACGTGGGAGACAGCTATTGGCCAGTATGATCGCACACGTGGTACACATCTATTGACTAGCATGATCACACACGTGGGAGACAGCTATTGGCCAGTATGATCGCACACGTGGGAGACAGCTATTGACTAGCATGATCACACACGTGGTACACAGCTATTGACTAGCATGATCACACACGTGGGAGACAGCTATTGACTAGTATGATCACACACGTGGTACACATCTATTGACTAGCATGATCGCACACGTGGGAGACAGCTATTGACTAGCATGATCACACACGTGGGAGACAGCTATTGGCCAGTATGATCACACACGTGGTACACATCTATTGACTAGCATGATCGCACACGTGGGAGACATCTATTGACTAGCATGATCACACACGTGGGAGACAGCTATTGGCCAGTATGATCACACACGTGGTACACATCTATTGACTAGCATGATCGCACACGTGGGAGACAGCTATTGACTAGTATGATCACACACGTGGTACACATCTATTGACTAGCATGATCACACACGTGGGAGACAGCTATTGACTAGCATGATCACACACGTGGGAGACAGCTATTGACTAGTATGATCACACACGTGGTACACATCTATTGACTAGCATGATCGCACACGTGGGAGACAGCTATTGACTAGCATGATCACACACGTGGGAGACAGCTATTGACTAGCATGATCACACACGTGGGAGACAGCTATTGACTAGCATGATCACACACGTGGTACACATCTATTGACTAGCATGATCACACACGTGGGAGACAGCTATTGACTAGCATGATCACACACGTGGTACACATCTATTGACTAGCATGATCACACACGTGGGAGACAGCTATTGACTAGCATGATCACACACGTGGTACACATCTATTGACTAGCATGATCACACACGTGGGAGACAGCTATTGACTAGCATGATCACACACGTGGTACACATCTATTGACTAGCATGATCACACACGTGGTACACATCTATTGACTAGCATGATCACACACGTGGGAGACAGCTATTGGCCAGTATGATCGCACACGTGGTACACATCTATTGACTAGCATGATCACACACGTGGGAGACAGCTATTGGCCAGTATGATCGCACACGTGGGAGACAGCTATTGGCCAGTATGATCACACACGTGGGAGACAGCTATTGACTAGCATGATCACACACGTGGGAGACAGCTATTGGCCAGTATGATCGCACACGTGGTACACATCTATTGACTAGCATGATCACACACGTGGGAGACAGCTATTGGCCAGTATGATCACACACGTGGTACACATCTATTGACTAGCATGATCACACACGTGGGAGACAGCTATTGACTAGCATGATCACACACGTGGGAGACAGCTATTGACTAGCATGATCACACACGTGGGAGACAGCTATTGGCCAGTATGATCGCACACGTGGTACACATCTATTGACTAGCATGATCACACACGTGGGAGACAGCTATTGGCCAGTATGATCACACACGTGGTACACATCTATTGACTAGCATGATCACACACGTGGGAGACAGCTATTGGCCAGTATGATCGCACACGTGGGAGACAGCTATTGACTAGCATGATCACACACGTGGGAGACAGCTATTGGCCAGTATGATCACACAGGTGGGAGACAGCTATTGACTAGCATGATCACACACGTGGTACACACCTATTGACTAGCATGATCACACACGTGGTACACACCTATTGACTAGCATGATCACACACGTGGTACACACCTATTGACTAGCATGATCACACACGTGGGAGACAGCTATTGACTAGTATGATCACACACGTGGTACACATCTATTGACTAGCATGATCACACACGTGGTACACATCTATTGACTAGCATGATCACACACGTGGTACACATCTATTGACTAGCATGATCACACACGTGGGAGACAGCTATTGGCCAGTATGATCACACACGTGGTACACACCTATTGACTAGCATGATCACACACGTGGGAGACAGCTATTGGCCAGTATGATCGCACACATGGTACACACCTATTGACTAGCATGATCACACACGTGGTACACATCTATTGACTAGCATGATCACACACGTGGTACACATCTATTGACTAGCATGATCACACACGTGGTACACACCTATTGACTAGCATGATCACACACGTGGGAGACAGCTATTGACTAGCATGATCACACACGTGGGAGACAGCTATTGACTAGCATGATCGCACACGTGGTACACATCTATTGACTAGCATGATCACACACGTGGTACACACCTATTGACTAGCATGATCACACACGTGGGAGACAGCTATTGACTAGCATGATCACACACGTGGTACACATCTATTGACTAGCATGATCGCACACGTGGTACACATCTATTGACTAGCATGATCACACACGTGGGAGACAGCTATTGACTAGCATGATCACACACGTGGGAGACAGCTATTGGCCAGTATGATCGCACACGTGGTACACATCTATTGACTAGCATGATCGCACACGTGGGAGACAGCTATTGGCCAGTATGATCGCACACGTGGTACACATCTATTGACTAGCATGATCACACACGTGGGAGACAGCTATTGGCCAGTATGATCGCACACGTGGGAGACAGCTATTGACTAGTATGATCACACACGTGGGAGACAGCTATTGGCCAGTATGATCGCACACGTGGTACACATCTATTGACTAGCATGATCGCACACGTGGGAGACAGCTATTGGCCAGTATGATCACACACGTGGTACACATCTATTGACTAGCATGATCACACACGTGGGAGACAGCTATTGACTAGCATGATCACACACGTGGGAGACAGCTATTGACTAGTATGATCACACACGTGGTACACATCTATTGACTAGCATGATCGCACACGTGGGAGACAGCTATTGACTAGCATGATCACACACGTGGGAGACAGCTATTGACTAGCATGATCACACACGTGGGAGACAGCTATTGACTAGCATGATCACACACGTGGTACACATCTATTGACTAGCATGATCACACACGTGGGAGACAGCTATTGACTAGCATGATCACACACGTGGTACACATCTATTGACTAGCATGATCACACACGTGGGAGACAGCTATTGACTAGCATGATCACACACGTGGTACACATCTATTGACTAGCATGATCACACACGTGGGAGACAGCTATTGACTAGCATGATCACACACGTGGTACACATCTATTGACTAGCATGATCACACACGTGGTACACATCTATTGACTAGCATGATCACACACGTGGGAGACAGCTATTGGCCAGTATGATCGCACACGTGGTACACATCTATTGACTAGCATGATCACACACGTGGGAGACAGCTATTGGCCAGTATGATCGCACACGTGGGAGACAGCTATTGGCCAATATGATCACACACGTGGGAGACAGCCATTGACTAGCATGATCACACACGTGGGAGACAGCTATTGGCCAGTATGATCGCACACGTGGTACACATCTATTGACTAGCATGATCACACACGTGGGAGACAGCTATTGGCCAGTATGATCACACACGTGGTACACATCTATTGACTAGCATGATCACACACGTGGGAGACAGCTATTGACTAGCATGATCACACACGTGGGAGACAGCTATTGACTAGCATGATCACACACGTGGGAGACAGCTATTGGCCAGTATGATCGCACACGTGGTACACATCTATTGACTAGCATGATCACACACGTGGGAGACAGCTATTGGCCAGTATGATCACACACGTGGTACACATCTATTGACTAGCATGATCACACACGTGGGAGACAGCTATTGGCCAGTATGATCGCACACGTGGGAGACAGCTATTGACTAGCATGATCACACACGTGGGAGACAGCTATTGGCCAGTATGATCACACACGTGGGAGACAGCTATTGACTAGCATGATCACACACGTGGTACACACCTATTGACTAGCATGATCACACACGTGGTACACACCTATTGACTAGCATGATCACACACGTGGTACACACCTATTGACTAGCATGATCACACACGTGGGAGACAGCTATTGACTAGTATGATCACACACGTGGTACACATCTATTGACTAGCATGATCACACACGTGGTACACATCTATTGACTAGCATGATCACACACGTGGTACACATCTATTGACTAGCATGATCACACACGTGGGAGACAGCTATTGGCCAGTATGATCACACACGTGGTACACACCTATTGACTAGCATGATCACACACGTGGGAGACAGCTATTGGCCAGTATGATCGCACACATGGTACACACCTATTGACTAGCATGATCACACACGTGGTACACATCTATTGACTAGCATGATCACACACGTGGTACACATCTATTGACTAGCATGATCACACACGTGGTACACATCTATTGACTAGCATGATCACACACGTGGTACACACCTATTGACTAGCATGATCACACACGTGGTACACATCTATTGACTAGCATGATCACACACGTGGGAGACAGCTATTGGCCAGTATGATCGCACACGTGGTACACATCTATTGACTAGGATGATCACACACGTGGGAGACAGCTATTGGCCAGTATGATCGCACACATGGTACACACCTATTGACTAGCATGATCACACACGTGGTACACATCGTTGACTAGCATGATCACACACGTGGGAGACAGCTATTGGCCAGTATGATCGCACACATGGTACACACCTATTGACTAGCATGATCACACACGTGGTACACATCTATTGACTAGCATGATCACACACGTGGGAGACAGCTATTGGCCAGTATGATCACACACGTGGTACACATCTATTGACTAGGATGATCGCCACACGTGGGAGACAGCTATTGGCCAGTATGATCACACACGTGGTACACACCTATTGACTAGCATGATCACACACGTGGGAGACAGCTATTGGCCAGTATGATCGCACACGTGGTACACATCTATTGACTAGGATGATCACACACGTGGGAGACAGCTATTGGCCAGTATGATCACACACGTGGTACACATCTATTGACTAGGATGATCGCCACACGTGGGAGACAGCTATTGGCCAGTCTGATCACACACGTGGTACACATCTATTGACTAGCATGATCACACACGTGGGAGACAGCTATTGGCCAGTATGATCACACACGTGGGAGACAACTATTGACCAGTATGATCGCACACGTGGTACACACCTATTGACTAGGATGATCACACACGTGGTACACATCTATTGACTGGGATGATCACACACGTGGGAGACAGCTATTGACCAGTATGATCACACACGTGGTACACATCTATTGACTAGCATGATCACACACGTGGTACACATCTATTGACTAGGATGATCACACACGTGGTACACATCTATTGACTAGCATGATCACACACGTGGTACACATCTATTGACTAGCATGATCACACACGTGGTACACATCTATTGACTAGCATGATCACACACGTGGTACACATCTATTGACTAGCATGATCACACACGTGGTACACATCTATTGACTAGCATGATCACACACGTGGTACACATCTATTGACTAGCATGATCACACACGTGGTACACATCTATTGACTAGCATGATCACACACGTGGTACACATCTATTGACTGGGATGATCACACACGTGGGAGACAGCTATTGACTAGTATGATCACACACGTGGTACACATCTATTGACTAGCATGATCACACACGTGGTACACATCTATTGACTAGGATGATCACACACGTGGGAGACAACTATTGACTAGCATGATCGCACACGTGGGAGACAGCTATTGACTAGCATGATCACACACGTGGGAGACAGCTATTGGCCAGTATGATCGCACACGTGGTACACACCTATTGACTAGCATGATCGCACACGTGGTACACATCTATTGACTAGGATGATCACACACGTGGGAGACAGCTATTGACTAGTATGATCACACACGTGGGAGACAGCTATTGGCCAGTATGATCACACACGTGGTACACATCTATTGACTAGTATGATCACACACGTGGGAGACAGCTATTGACTAGTATGATCACACACGGGGTACACATCTATTGACTAGTATGATCACACACGTGGTACACATCTATTGACTAGCATGATCACACACGTGGGAGACAGCTATTGGCCAGTATGATCGCACACGTGGTACACATCTATTGACTAGCATGATCACACACGTGGGAGACAGCTATTGACTAGTATGATCACACACGTGGTACACATCTATTGACTAGTATGATCACACACGTGGTACACATCTATTGACTAGCATGATCACACACGTGGTACACATCTATTGACTAGCATGATCACACACGTGGTACACATCTATTGACTAGCATGATCACACACGTGGTACACAGCTATTGACTAGCATGATCACACACGTGGTACACATCTATTGACTAGCATGATCACACACGTGGGAGACAGCTATTGACTAGCATGATCACACACGTGGTACACATCTATTGACTAGTATGATCACACACGTGGTACACATCTATTGACTAGCATGATCACACACGTGGTACACATCTATTGACTAGCATGATCACACACGTGGGAGACAGCTATTGACTAGCATGATCACACACGTGGTACACATCTATTGACTAGTATGATCACACACGTGGTACACATCTATTGAGTAGCATGATCACACACGTGGGAGACAGCTATTGACTAGCATGATCACACACGTGGGAGACAGCTATTGACTAGCATGATCACACACGTGGTACACATCTATTGACTAGCATGATCACACACGTGGGAGACAGCTATTGACTAGCATGATCACACACGTGGTACACAGCTATTGACTAGCATGATCACACACGTGGGAGACAGCTATTGACTAGCATGATCACACACGTGGGAGACAGCTATTGACTAGCATGATCACACACGTGGGAGACAGCTATTGACTAGCATGATCACACACGTGGTACACATCTATTGACTAGCATGATCACACACGTGGGAGACATCTATTGACTAGCATGATCACACACGTGGTACACATCTATTGACTAGTATGATCACACACGTGGGAGACAGCTATTGACTAGCATGATCACACACGTGGTACACAGCTATTGACTAGTATGATCACACACGTGGTACACATCTATTGACTAGCATGATCACACACGTGGGAGACATCTATTGACTAGCATGATCACACACGTGGTACACATCTATTGACTAGCATGATCACACACGTGGGAGACATCTATTGACTAGCATGATCACACACGTGGGAGACAGCTATTGACTAGCATGATCACACACGTGGGAGACATCTATTGACTAGCATGATCACACACGTGGTACACATCTATTGACTAGCATGATCACACACGTGGGAGACATCTATTGACTAGCATGATCACACACGTGGTACACATCTATTGACTAGCATGATCACACACGTGGGAGACATCTATTGACTAGCATGATCACACACGTGGTACACATCTATTGACTAGCATGATCACACACGTGGGAGACATCTATTGACTAGCATGATCACACACGTGGGAGACAGCTATTGACTAGCATGATCACACACGTGGGAGACATCTATTGACTAGCATGATCACACACGTGGTACACATCTATTGACTAGCATGATCACACACGTGGTACACATCTATTGACTAGCATGATCACACACGTGGGAGACAGCTATTGACTAGCATGATCACACACGTGGGAGACAGCTATTGACTAGCATGATCACACACGTGGGAGACAGCTATTGACTAGCATGATCACACACGTGGGAGACATCTATTGACTAGCATGATCACACACGTGGTACACATCTATTGACTAGCATGATCACACACGTGGGAGACAGCTATTGACTAGCATGATCACACACGTGGGAGACATCTATTGACTAGCATGATCACACACGTGGTACACATCTATTGACTAGCATGATCACACACGTGGGAGACAGCTATTGACTAGCATGATCACACACGTGGGAGACATCTATTGACTAGTATGATCACACACGTGGTACACACCTATTGACTAGCATGATCACACACGTGGGAGACAGCTATTGACTAGCATGATCACACACGTGGTACATACCTATTGACTAGCATGATCACACACGTGGGAGACAACTATTGACTAGCATGATCACACACGTGGTACATACCTATTGACTAGCATGATCACACACGTGGTACACATCTATTGAGTAGCATGATCACACACGTGGGAGACAGCTATTGACTAGCATGATCACACACGTGGGAGACAGCTATTGACTAGCATGATCACACACGTGGTACACATCTATTGACTAGCATGATCACACACGTGGTACACAGCTATTGACTAGTATGATCACACACGTGGGAGACAGCTATTGACTAGCATGATCACACACGTGGTACACACCTATTGAGTAGCATGATCACACACGTGGGAGACAGCTGTTGGCCAGTATGATCACACACGTGGGAGACAGCTATTGACTAGCATGATCACACACGTGGGAGACAACTATTGACTAGCATGATCACACAAGTGGTACACACCTATTGAGTAGCATGATCACACACGTGGGAGACAGCTGTTGGCCAGTATGATCACACACGTGGGAGACAGCTATTGACTAGCATGATCACACACGTGGGAGACAACTATTGACTAGCATGATCACACACGTGGTACACAGCTATTGACTAGCATGATCACACACGTGGGAGACAGCTATTGACTAGCATGATCACACACGTGGTACACATCTATTGACTAGCATGATCACACACGTGGTACACATCTATTGAGTAGCATGATCACACACGTGGTACACATCTATTGACTAGCATGATCACACACGTGGGAGACAGCTATTGACTAGCATGATCACACACGTGGGAGACAGCTATTGACTAGCATGATCACACACGTGGGAGACAGCTATTGACTAGCATGATCACACACGTGGTACACAGCTATTGACTAGCATGATCACACACGTGGTACACATCTATTGACTAGCATGATCACACACGTGGGAGACAGCTATTGACTAGCATGATCACACACGTGGGAGACAGCTATTCACTAGCATGATCACACACGTGGTACACAGCTATTGACTAGTATGATCACACACGTGGTACACATCTATTGACTAGCATGATCACACACGTGGTACACATCTATTGACTAGCATGATCACACACGTGGGAGACAGCTATTGACTAGCATGATCACACACGTGGTACACATCTATTGACTAGCATGATCACACACGTGGGAGACAGCTATTGACTAGCATGATCACACACGTGGTACACAGCTATTGACTAGCATGATCACACACGTGGTACACATCTATTGACTAGCATGATCACACACGTGGGAGACAGCTATTGACTAGCATGATCACACACGTGGGAGACAGCTATTGACTAGCATGATCACACACGTGGTACACAGCTATTGACTAGCATGATCACACACGTGGGAGACATCTATTGACTAGCATGATCACACACGTGGTACACAGCTATTGACTAGCATGATCACACACGTGGTACACAGCTATTGACTAGCATGATCACACACGTGGGAGACAACTATTGACTAGCATGATCACACACGTGGTACACAGCTATTGACTAGCATGATCACACACGTGGTACACAGCTATTGACTAGCATGATCACACACGTGGTACACAGCTATTGACTAGCATGATCACACACGTGGTACACATCTATTGACTAGCATGATCACACACGTGGTACACATCTATTGACTAGCATGATCACACACGTGGGAGACAGCTATTGACTAGCATGATCACACACGTGGTACACACCTATTGAGTAGCATGATCACACACGTGGTACACAGCTATTGACTAGCATGATCACACACGTGGGAGACAGCTATTGACTAGCATGATCACACACGTGGTACACAGCTATTGACTAGCATGATCACACACGTGGGAGACAGCTATTGACTAGCATGATCACACACGTGGTACACACCTATTGAGTAGCATGATCACACACGTGGTACACAGCTATTGACTAGCATGATCACACACGTGGGAGACAGCTATTGACTAGCATGATCACACACGTGGTACATACCTATTGAGTAGCATGATCACACACGTGGTACACAGCTATTGAATAGCATGATCACACACGTGGGAGACAGCTATTGACTAGCATGATCACACACGTGGTACATACCTATTGACTAGCATGATCACACACGTGGTACACAGCTATTGACTAGCATGATCACACACGTGGGAGACAGCTATTGACTAGCATGATCACACACGTGGGAGACATCTATTGAGTAGCATGATCACACACGTGGTACACATCTATTGAGTAGCATGATCACACACGTGGTACATACCTATGGACTAGCATGATCACACGCGTGGGAGACATCTATTGAGTAGCATGATCACACACGTGGTACACATCTATTGACTAGCATGATCACACACGTGGTACATACCTATTGACTAGCATGATCACACACGTGGGAGACATCTATTGAGTAGCATGATCACACACGTGTTACACATCTATTGAGTAGCATGATCACACACGTGGGAGACAGCTATTGACCAGTATGATCGCACACGTGGTACACATCTATTGAGTAGCATGATCACACACGTGGGAGACAGCTATTGGCCAGTATGATCACACACGTGGTACACACCTATTGACTAGCATGATCACACACGTGGTACACATCTATTGACTAGTATGATCACACACGTGGGAGACAACTATTGACCAGTATGATCGCACACGTGGTACACATCTATTGAGTAGCATGATCACACACGTGGGAGACAGCTATTGACCAGTATGATCACACACGTGGGAGACAGCTATTGACTAGCATGATCACACACGTGGTACACATCTATTGACTAGCATGATCACACACGTGGGAGACATCTATTGACTAGCATGATCACACACGTGGTACACACCTATTGACTAGCATGATCACACACGTGGTACACATCTATTGACTAGCATGATCACACACGTGGTACACACCTATTGACTAGCATGATCGCACACGTGGGAGACAGCTATTGACTAGCATGATCACACACGTGGGAGACAGCTATTGACTAGCATGATCACACACGTGGGAGACATCTATTGGCCAGTATGATCACACACGTGGTACACATCTATTGACTAGCATGATCACACACGTGGGAGACATCTATTGACTAGCATGATCACACACGTGGTACACACCTATTGACTAGGATGATCACACACGTGGGAGACAGCTATTGACTAGCATGATCACACACGTGGGAGACAGCTATTGACTAGCATGATCACACACGTGGGAGACAGCTATTGACTAGCATGATCACACACGTGGGAGACAGCTATTGGCCAGTATGATCACACACGTGGTACACATCTATTGACTAGCATGATCGCACACGTGGGAGACAGCTATTGACTAGCATGATCACACACGTGGGAGACAGCTATTGACTAGCATGATCGCACACGTGGGAGACAGCTATTGACTAGCATGATCACACACGTGGGAGACAGCTATTGACTAGCATGATCACACACGTGGTACACACCTATTGACTAGCATGATCACACACGTGGGAGACAGCTATTGACTAGCATGATCACACACGTGGGAGACAGCTATTGACTAGCATGATCACACACGTGGTACACACCTATTGACTAGCATGATCACACACGTGGGAGACAGCTATTGACTAGCATGATCACACACGTGGGAGACAGCTATTGGCCAGTATGATCACACACGTGGTACACATCTATTGACTAGCATGATCGCACACGTGGGAGACAGCTATTGACTAGCATGATCACACACGTGGGAGACAGCTATTGGCCAGTATGATCACACACGTGGTACACATCTATTGACTAGCATGATCACACACGTGGGAGACAGCTATTGACTAGCATGATCACACACGTGGTACACAACTATTGACTAGCATGATCACACACGTGGGAGACATCTATTGACTAGCATGATCACACACGTGGTACACATCTATTGACTAGCATGATCACACACGTGGGAGACAGCTATTGACTAGCATGATCACACACGTGGTACACAACTATTGACTAGCATGATCACACACGTGGGAGACATCTATTGACTAGCATGATCACACACGTGGTACACATCTATTGACTAGCATGATCACACACGTGGGAGACAGCTATTGACTAGCATGATCACACACATGGGAGACAGCTATTGACTAGCATGATCACACACGTGGTACACATCTATTGACTAGCATGATCACACACGTGGTACACAACTATTGACTAGCATGATCACACACGTGGGAGACAGCTATTGACCAGTATGATCACACACGTGGTACACAACTATTGACTAGCATGATCACACACGTGGGAGACAGCTATTGACTAGCATGATCACACACGTGGGAGACAGCTATTGGCCAGTATGATCACACACGTGGTACACAACTATTGACTAGCATGATCACACACGTGGGAGACAACTATTGACTAGCATGATCACACACGTGGGAGACAGCTATTGGCCAGTATGATCACACACGTGGTACACAACTATTGACTAGCATGATCACACACGTGGGAGACAGCTATTGACTAGCATGATCACACACGTGGTACACAACTATTGACTAGCATGATCACACACGTGGGAGACAGCTATTGACTAGCATGATCACACACGTGGTACACAGCTATTGACTAGTATGATCACACACGTGGGAGACAGCTATTGACTAGCATGATCACACACGTGGTACACATCTATTGACTAGCATGATCACACACGTGGGAGACAGCTATTGACTAGTATGATCACACACGTGGTACACAGCTATTGACTAGCATGATCACACACGTGGGAGACAGCTATTGACTAGCATGATCACACACGTGGTACACATCTATTGACTAGCATGATCACACACGTGGGAGACAGCTATTGACTAGTATGATCACACACGTGGTACACATCTATTGACTAGCATGATCACACACGTGGGAGACAGCTATTGACTAGCATGATCACACACGTGGTACACAGCTATTGACTAGTATGATCACACACGTGGGAGACAGCTATTGACTAGCATGATCACACACGTGGTACACAGCTATTGACTGGTATGATCACACACGTGGGAGACAACTATTGACTAGCATGATCACACACGTGGGAGACAACTATTGACCAGTATGATCACACACGTGGTACACAGCTATTGACTAGCATGATCACACACGTGGGAGACAACTATTGACTAGCATGATCACACACGTGGGAGACAGCTATTGACCAGTATGATCACACACGTGGTACACAGCTATTGACTAGCATGATCACACACGTGGGAGACAACTATTGACTAGCATGATCACACACGTGGTACACATCTATTGACTAGCATGATCACACACGTGGTACACATCTATTGACTAGTATGATCACACACGTGGTACACATCTATTGACTAGCATGATCACACACGTGGTACACATCTATTGACTAGTATGATCACACACGTGGGAGACAGCTATTGACTAGCATGATCACACACGTGGGAGACAGCTATTGACTAGCATGATCACACACGTGGTACACATCTATTGACTAGTATGATCACACACGTGGGAGACAGCTATTGACTAGCATGATCACACACGTGGGAGACAGCTATTGACTAGCATGATCACACACGTGGGAGACATCTATTGGCTAGCATGATCACACACGTGGGAGACAGCTATTGACTAGCATGATCACACACGTGGTACACATCTATTGACTAGCATGATCACACACGTGGTACACATCTATTGACTAGCATGATCACACACGTGGTACACATCTATTGACTAGCATGATCACACACGTGGGAGACAGCTATTGACTAGCATGATCACACACGTGGGAGACAGCTATTGACTAGCATGATCACACACGTGGTACACACCTATTGACTAGCATGACCACACACGTGGGAGACAGCTATTGACTAGCATGATCACACACGTGGGAGACAGCTATTGACTAGCATGATCACACACGTGGTACACATCTATTGACTAGCATGATCACACACGTGGTGCACATCTATTGACTAGCATGATCACACACGTGGTACACATCTATTGACTAGTATGATCACACACGTGGGAGACAGCTATTGACTAGCATGATGACACACGTGGGAGACAGCTATTGACTAGTATGATCACACACGTGGTACACACCTATTGACTAGCATGACCACACACGTGGGAGACAGCTATTGACTAGCATGATCACACACGTGGGAGACAGCTATTGACTAGCATGATCACACACGTGGTACACACCTATTGACTAGCATGATCACACACGTGGTACACATCTATTGACTAGCATGATCACACACGTGGGAGACAGCTATTGACTAGCATGATCACACACGTGGTACACATCTATTGACTAGCATGATCACACACGTGGGAGACAGCTATTGACTAGCATGATCACACACGTGGTACACACCTATTGACTAGCATGATCACACACGTGGTACACATCTATTGACTAGTATGATCACACACGTGGGAGACATCTATTGGCTAGCATGATCACACACGTGGGAGACAGCTATTGACTAGCATGATCACACACGTGGTACACATCTATTGACTAGCATGATCACACACGTGGTACACATCTATTGACTAGTATGATCACACACGTGGTACACATCTATTGACTAGCATGATCACACACGTGGGAGACATCTATTGACTAGCATGATCACACACGTGGTACACATCTATTGACTAGCATGATCACACACGTGGTACACATCTATTGACTAGTATGATCACACACGTGGTACACATCTATTGACTAGTATGATCACACACGTGGGAGACAGCTATTGACTAGCATGATCACACACGTGGGAGACAGCTATTGACTAGCATGATCACACACGTGGTACACATCTATTGACTAGCATGATCACACACGTGGGAGACAGCTATTGACTAGCATGATCACACACGTGGTACACATCTATTGACTAGCATGATCACACACGTGGTACACATCTATTGACTAGCATGATCACACACGTGGTACACAACTATTGACTAGCATGATCACACACGTGGGAGACAGCTATTGACTAGTATGATCACACACGTGGGAGACAGCTATTGACTAGCATGATCACACACGTGGGAGACAGCTATTGACTAGCATGATCACACACGTGGTACACATCTATTGACTAGTATGATCACACACGTGGGAGACAGCTATTGACTAGCATGATCACACACGTGGTACACAGCTATTGACTAGCATGATCACACACGTGGTACACAACTATTGACTAGCATGATCACACACGTGGGAGACAGCTATTGACTAGTATGATCACACACATGGGAGACAGCTATTGACTAGCATGATCACACACGTGGTACACATCTATTGACTAGCATGATCACACACATGGGAGACAACTATTGACTAGCATGATCACACACGTGGGAGACAACTATTGACTAGTATGATCACACACGTGGGAGACAGCTATTGACTAGCATGATCACACACGTGGGAGACAGCTATTGACCAGTATGATCACACACGTGGTACACATCTATTGACTAGCATGATCCCACACGTGGGAGACAGCTATTGACCAGTATGATCGCACACGTGGTACACATCTATTGACTAGCATGATCACACACGTGGGAGACAGCTATTGGCCAGTATGATCACACACGTGGTACACATCTATTGACTAGCATGATCGCACACGTGGGAGACAGCTATTGGCCAGTATGATCACACACGTGGTACACATCTATTGACTAGCATGATCACACACGTGGGAGACAGCTATTGACCAGTATGATCGCACACGTAGTACACATCTATTGACTAGCATGATCACACACGTGGTACACATCTATTGACTAGTATGATCACACACGTGGGAGACAGCTATTGGCTAGTATGATCACACACGTGGGAGACAGCTATTGACTAGCATGATCACACACGTGGGAGACAGCTATTGACTAGCATGATCACACACGTGGTACACATCTATTGACTAGCATGATCACACACGTGGTACACATCTATTGACTAGCATGATCACACACGTGGTACACATCTAATGACTAGCATGATCACACACGTGGGAGACAGCTATTGGCTAGTATGATCACACACGTGGGAGACAGCTATTGACTAGCATGATCACACACGTGGTACACACCTATTGACTAGCATGATCACACACGTGGGAGACAGCTATTGACTAGCATGATCACACACGTGGGAGACAGCTATTGACTAGCATGATCACACACGTGGTACACAACTATTGACTAGCATGATCGCACACGTGGGAGACAGCTATTGACTAGCATGATCACACACGTGGTACACATCTATTGACTAGCATGATCACACACGTGGGAGACATCTATTGACTAGCATGATCACACACGTGGTACACAACTATTGACTAGCATGATCACACACGTGGGAGACAGCTATTGACTAGCATGATCACACACGTGGTACACAACTATTGACTAGCATGATCACACACGTGGGAGACATCTATTGACTAGCATGATCACACACGTGGTACACATCTATTGACTAGCATGATCACACACATGGGAGACAGCTATTGACTAGCATGATCACACACGTGGTACACATCTATTGACTAGCATGATCACACACGTGGTACACAGCTGTTGACTAGCATGATCACACACGTGGGAGACAGCTATTGACCAGTATGATCACACACGTGGTACACAACTATTGACTAGCATGATCACACACGTGGGAGACATCTATTGACTAGCATGATCACACACGTGGTACACATCTATTGACTAGCATGATCACACACATGGGAGACAGCTATTGACTAGCATGATCACACACGTGGTACACATCTATTGACTAGCATGATCACACACGTGGTACACAGCTGTTGACTAGCATGATCACACACGTGGGAGACAGCTATTGACCAGTATGATCACACACGTGGTACACAAGTATTGACTAGCATGATCACACACGTGGGAGACAGCTATTGACTAGCATGATCACACACGTGGTACACAACTATTGACTAGCATGATCACACACGTGGGAGACAGCTATTGACTAGCATGATCACACACGTGGTACACAGCTATTGACTAGTATGATCACACACGTGGGAGACAGCTATTGACTAGCATGATCACACACGTGGTACACATCTATTGACTAGCATGATCACACACGTGGTACACAGCTATTGACTAGTATGATCACACACGTGGGAGACAACTATTGACTAGCATGATCACACACGTGGGAGACAGCTATTGACCAGTATGATCACACACGTGGTACACAGCTATTGACTAGCATGATCACACACGTGGGAGACAACTATTGACTAGCATGATCACACACGTGGTACACATCTATTGACTAGCATGATCACACACGTGGTACACATCTATTGACTAGTATGATCACACACGTGGTACACATCTATTGACTAGCATGATCACACACGTGGTACACATCTATTGACTAGTATGATCACACACGTGGTACACATCTATTGACTAGTATGATCACACACGTGGGAGACAGCTATTGACTAGCATGATCACACACGTGGGAGACAGCTATTGACTAGCATGATCACACACGTGGTACACATCTATTGACTAGCATGATCACACACGTGGTACACATCTATTGACTAGTATGATCACACACGTGGGAGACAGCTATTGACTAGCATGATCACACACGTGGTACACACCTATTGACTAGCATGATCACACACGTGGTACACATCTATTGACTAGCATGATCACACACGTGGTACACATCTATTGACTAGCATGATCACACACGTGGTACACATCTATTGACTAGTATGATCACACACGTGGGAGACAGCTATTGACTAGCATGATCACACACGTGGGAGACAGCTATTGACTAGCATGATCACACACGTGGGAGACATCTATTGGCTAGCATGATCACACACGTGGGAGACAGCTATTGACTAGCATGATCACACACGTGGTACACATCTATTGACTAGCATGATCACACACGTGGTACACATCTATTGACTAGCATGATCACACACGTGGTACACATCTATTGACTAGTATGATCACACACGTGGGAGACAGCTATTGACTAGCATGATCACACACGTGGGAGACAGCTATTGACTAGCATGATCACACACGTGGGAGACAGCTATTGACTAGCATGATCACACACGTGGGAGACAGCTATTGACTAGCATGATCACACACGTGGGAGACAGCTATTGACTAGCATGATCACACACGTGGTACACACCTATTGACTAGCATGATCACACACGTGGTACACATCTATTGACTAGCATGATCACACACGTGGTACACATCTATTGACTAGTATGATCACACACGTGGGAGACATCTATTGGCTAGCATGATCACACACGTGGGAGACAGCTATTGACTAGCATGATCACACACGTGGTACACATCTATTGACTAGCATGATCACACACGTGGTACACATCTATTGACTAGCATGATCACACACGTGGTACACATCTATTGACTAGTATGATCACACACGTGGTACACATCTATTGACTAGCATGATCACACACGTGGGAGACATCTATTGACTAGCATGATCACACACGTGGTACACATCTATTGACTAGCATGATCACACACGTGGTACACATCTATTGACTAGCATGATCACACACGTGGTACACATCTATTGACTAGTATGATCACACACGTGGTACACATCTATTGACTAGCATGATCACACACGTGGGAGACATCTATTGACTAGCATGATCACACACGTGGTACACATCTATTGACTAGTATGATCACACACGTGGTACACATCTATTGACTAGTATGATCACACACGTGGGAGACAGCTATTGACTAGCATGATCACACACGTGGGAGACAGCTATTGACTAGCATGATCACACACGTGGTACACATCTATTGACTAGCATGATCACACACGTGGGAGACAGCTATTGACTAGCATGATCACACACGTGGTACACATCTATTGACTAGCATGATCACACACGTGGTACACATCTATTGACTAGCATGATCACACACGTGGTACACAACTATTGACTAGCATGATCACACACGTGGGAGACAGCTATTGACTAGTATGATCACACACGTGGGAGACAGCTATTGACTAGCATGATCACACACGTGGGAGACAGCTATTGACTAGCATGATCACACACGTGGTACACATCTATTGACTAGTATGATCACACACGTGGGAGACAGCTATTGACTAGCATGATCACACACGTGGTACACAACTATTGACTAGCATGATCGCACACGTGGTACACAACTATTGACTAGCATGATCACACACGTGGGAGACATCTATTGACTAGCATGATCACACACATGGGAGACAGCTATTGACTAGCATGATCACACACGTGGTACACATCTATTGACTAGCATGATCACACACATGGGAGACAACTATTGACTAGCATGATCACACACGTGGGAGACAACTATTGGCCAGCATGATCACACACGTGGTACACAGCTATTGACTAGCATGATCACACACGGGGGAGACATCTATTGACTAGCATGATCACACACGTGGTACACATCTATTGACTAGCATGATCACACACGTGGTACACAGCTATTGACTAGCATGATCACACACGGGGGAGACAGCTATTGGCCAGCATGATCACACACGTGGTACACAGCTATTGACTAGCATGATCACACACGGGGGAGACAGCTATTGGCCAGCATGATCACACACGTGGTACACAGCTATTGACTAGCATGATCACACACGTGGTACACAGCTATTGGCCAGCATGATCACACACGTGGTACACAGCTATTGACTAGCATGATCACACACGGGGGAGACAGCTATTGGCCAGCATGATCACACACGTGGTACACAGCTATTGACTAGCATGATCACACACGGGGGAGACAGCTATTGGCCAGCATGATCACACACGTGGTACACAGCTATTGACTAGCATGATCACACACGGGGGAGACAGCTATTGGCCAGCATGATCACACACGTGGGAGACAGCTATTGACTAGCATGATCACACACGGGGGAGACAGCTATTGACTAGCATGATCACACACGTGGGAGACAACTATTGACTAGCATGATCACACACGTGGGAGACAGCTATTGACTAGCATGATCACACACGTGGGAGACAGCTATTGACTAGCATGATCACACACGTGGTACACATCTATTGACTAGCATGATCGCACACGTGGTACACATCTATTGACTAGCATGATCACACACGTGGTACACAGCTATTGACTAGCATGATCACACACGTGGTACACATCTATTGACTAGCATGATCGCACACGTGGTACACATCTATTGACTAGCATGATCACACACGTGGTACACATCTATTGACTAGTATGATCACACACGTGGGAGACAGCTATTGACTAGCATGATCACACACGTGGTACACAACTATTGACTAGCATGATCACACACATGGGAGACAGCTATTGACTAGCATGATCACACACGTGGTACACATCTATTGACTAGCATGATCACACACGTGGGAGACAACTATTGACTAGCATGATCACACACGTGGTACACAACTATTGACTAGCATGATCACACACGTGGGAGACAACTATTGACTAGCATGATCACACACATGGGAGACAACTATTGACTAGCATGATCACACACGTGGTACACAACTATTGACTAGCATGATCACACACGTGGGAGACAGCTATTGACTAGCATGATCACACACATGGGAGACAACTATTGACTAGCATGATCACACACGTGGTACACAACTATTGACTAGCATGATCACACACGTGGGAGACAGCTATTGACTAGTATGATCACAAACGTGGGAGACAGCTATTGACTAGCATGATCACACACGTGGGAGACAGCTATTGACTAGCATGATCACACACATGGGAGACAACTATTGACTAGCATGATCACACACATGGGAGACAGCTATTGACTAGCATGATCACACACATGGGAGACAACTATTGACTAGCATGATCACACACGTGGGAGACAGCTATTGACTAGCATGATCACACACATGGGAGACAACTATTGACTAGCATGATCACACACGTGGTACACATCTATTGACTAGCATGATCACACACGTGGTACACATCTATTGACTAGTATGATCACACACGTGGTACACAGCTATTGACTAGCATGATCACACACGTGGTACACAACTATTGACTAGCATGATCACACACGTGGTACACAACTATTGACTAGCATGATCACACACGTGGTACACATCTATTGACTAGCATGATCACACACGTGGTACACAGCTATTGACTAGTATGATCACACACGTGGTACACATCTATTGACTAGTATGATCACACACGTGGTACACATCTATTGACTAGTATGATCACACACGTGGTACACATCTATTGACTAGTATGATCACACACGTGGTACACATCTATTGACTAGCATGATCACACACGTGGTACACATCTATTGACTAGTATGATCACACACGTGGTACACATCTATTGACTAGTATGATCACACACGTGGTACACATCTATTGACTAGCATGATCACACACGTGGTACACAGCTATTGACTAGTATGATCACACACGTGGTACACATCTATTGACTAGTATGATCACACACGTGGTACACATCTATTGACTAGTATGATCACACACGTGGTACACATCTATTGACTAGTATGATCGCACACGTGGTACACATCTATTGACTAGTATGATCACACACGTGGTACACATCTATTGACTAGTATGATCACACACGTGGGAGACAGCTATTGACTAGCATGATCACACACGTGGGAGACAGCTATTGACTAGCATGATCACACACGTGGTACACAACTATTGACTAGCATGATCACACACGTGGGAGACAGCTATTGACTAGCATGATCACACACGTGGTACACAACTATTGACTAGCATGATCACACACGTGGGAGACAGCTATTGACTAGCATGATCACACACGTGGTACACATCTATTGACTAGCATGATCACACACGTGGGAGACAGCTATTGACTAGCATGATCACACACGTGGTACACATCTATTGACTAGCATGATCACACACGTGGGAGACAGCTATTGACTAGTATGATCACACACGTGGGAGACAGCTATTGACTAGCATGATCACACACGTGGTACACATCTATTGACTAGCATGAATACACACGTGGTACACAACTATTGACTAGCATGATCACACACGTGGGAGACATCTATTGGCTAGCATGATCACACACGTGGGAGACAGCTATTGACTAGCATGATCACACACGTGGTACACATCTATTGACTAGCATGATCACACACGTGGGAGACAGCTATTGACTAGCATGATCACACACGTGGTACACATCTATTGACTAGTATGATCACACACGTGGTACACATCTATTGACTAGCATGATCACACACGTGGTACACATCTATTGACTAGTATGATCACACACGTGGTACACATCTATTGACTAGCATGATCACACACGTGGTACACATCTATTGACTAGTATGATCACACACGTGGTACACATCTATTGACTAGCATGATCACACACGTGGGAGACAGCTATTGACTAGCATGATCACACACGTGGGAGACAACTATTGACTAGTATGATCACACACGTGGGAGACAGCTATTGACTAGTATGATCACACACGTGGGAGACAGCTATTGACTAGCATGATCACACACGTGGGAGACAGCTATTGACTAGCATGATCACACACGTGGGAGACAGCTATTGACTAGCATGATCACACACGTGGGAGACAGCTATTGACTAGCATGATCACACACGTGGGAGACACCTATTGACTAGCATGATCACACACGTGGTACACATCTATTGACTAGTATGATCACACACGTGGTACACATCTATTGACTAGCATGATCACACACGTGGTACACATCTATTGACTAGTATGATCACACACGTGGTACACATCTATTGACTAGCATGATCACACACGTGGTACACATCTATTGACTAGTATGATCACACACGTGGTACACATCTATTGACTAGCATGATCACACACGTGGTACACATCTATTGACTAGTATGATCACACACGTGGTACACATCTATTGACTAGCATGATCACACACGTGGTACACATCTATTGACTAGTATGATCACACACGTGGTACACATCTATTGACTAGTATGATCACACACGTGGTACACATCTATTGACTAGTATGATCACACACGTGGTACACATCTATTGACTAGCATGATCACACACGTGGTACACATCTATTGACTAGTATGATCACACACGTGGTACACATCTATTGACTAGCATGATCACACACGTGGTACACATCTATTGACTAGTATGATCACACACGTGGTACACATCTATTGACTAGCATGATCACACACGTGGTACACATCTATTGACTAGTATGATCACACACGTGGTACACATCTATTGACTAGCATGATCACACACGTGGTACACATCTATTGACTAGTATGATCACACACGTGGTACACATCTATTGACTAGCATGATCACACACGTGGTACACATCTATTGACTAGTATGATCACACACGTGGTACACATCTATTGACTAGTATGATCACACACGTGGTACACATCTATTGACTAGCATGATCACACACGTGGTACACATCTATTGACTAGTATGATCACACACGTGGTACACATCTATTGACTAGTATGATCACACACGTGGTACACATCTATTGACTAGCATGATCACACACGTGGTACACAGCTATTGACTAGCATGATCACACACGTGGTACACATCTATTGACTAGCATGATCACACACGTGGGAGACAGCTATTGACTAGCATGATCACACACGTGGGAGACAGCTATTGACTAGCATGATCACACACGTGGGAGACACCTATTGACTAGTATGATCACACACGTGGTACACATCTATTGACTAGTATGATCACACACGTGGTACACATCTATTGACTAGCATGATCACACACGTGGTACACATCTATTGACTAGTATGATCACACACGTGGTACACATCTATTGACTAGCATGATCACACACGTGGTACACATCTATTGACTAGTATGATCACACACGTGGTACACATCTATTGACTAGCATGATCACACACGTGGTACACATCTATTGACTAGTATGATCACACACGTGGTACACATCTATTGACTAGCATGATCACACACGTGGTACACATCTATTGACTAGTATGATCACACACGTGGTACACATCTATTGACTAGTATGATCACACACGTGGTACACATCTATTGACTAGCATGATCACACACGTGGTACACATCTATTGACTAGCATGATCACACACGTGGGAGACAACTATTGACTAGCATGATCACACACGTGGGAGACAGCTATTGACTAGCATGATCACACACGTGGTACACATCTATTGACTAGTATGATCACACACGTGGTACACATCTATTGACTAGCATGATCACACACGTGGGAGACAACTATTGACTAGCATGATCACACACGTGGGAGACAGCTATTGACTAGCATGATCACACACGTGGGAGACAGCTATTGACTAGCATGATCACACACGTGGTACACACCTATTGACTAGCATGATCACACACGTGGGAGACAACTATTGACTAGCATGATCACACACGTGGTACACACCTATTGACTAGTATGATCACACACGTGGTACACATCTATTGACTAGTATGATCACACACGTGGTACACATCTATTGACTAGCATGATCACACACGTGGGAGACAACTATTGACTAGCATGATCACACACGTGGGAGACAGCTATTGACTAGCATGATCACACACGTGGTACACACCTATTGACTAGCATGATCACACACGTGGGAGACAACTATTGACTAGCATGATCACACACGTGGTACACATCTATTGACTAGTATGATCACACACGTGGTACACACCTATTGACTAGTATGATCACACACGTGGTACACATCTATTGACTAGCATGATCACACACGTGGGAGACAGCTATTGACTAGCATGATCACACACGTGGTACACATCTATTGACTAGCATGATCACACACGTGGGAGACAGCTATTGACTAGCATGATCACACACGTGGTACACATCTATTGACTAGCATGATCACACACGTGGGAGACAACTATTGACTAGCATGATCACACACGTGGTACACATCTATTGACTAGCATGATCACACACGTGGGAGACAGCTATTGACTAGCATGATCACACACGTGGTACACACCTATTGACTAGTATGATCACACACGTGGTACACATCTATTGACTAGTATGATCACACACGTGGGAGACAGCTATTGACTAGCATGATCACACACGTGGTACACACCTATTGACTAGTATGATCACACACGTGGTACACACCTATTGACTAGCATGATCACACACGTGGGAGACAGCTATTGACTAGCATGATCACACACGTGGTACACACCTATTGACTAGTATGATCACACACGTGGTACACATCTATTGACTAGCATGATCACACACGTGGTACACAGCTATTGACTAGCATGATCACACACGTGGTACACATCTATTGACTAGTATGATCACACACGTGGTACACATCTATTGACTAGTATGATCACACACGTGGTACACACCTATTGACTAGTATGATCACACACGTGGTACACATCTATTGACTAGCATGATCACACACGTGGGAGACAGCTATTGACTAGCATGATCACACACGTGGTACACAGCTATTGACTAGCATGATCACACACGTGGGAGACAACTATTGACTAGCATGATCACACACGTGGTACACATCTATTGAGTAGCATGATCACACACGTGGTACACAGCTATTGACTAGCATGATCACACACGTGGTACACATCTATTGACTAGCATGATCACACACGTGGTACACATCTATTGGCTAGCATGATCACACACGTGGTACACATCTATTGACTAGCATGATCACACACGTGGGAGACATCTATTGGCTAGCATGATCACACACGTGGTACACATCTATTGACTAGCATGATCACACACGTGGTACACATCTATTGACTAGCATGATCACACACGTGGTACACATCTATTGGCTAGCATGATCACACACGTGGTACACATCTATTGACTAGCATGATCACACACGTGGGAGACATCTATTGGCTAGCATGATCACACACGTGGTACATACCTATTGACTAGCATGATCACACACGTGGTACACATCTATTGGCTAGCATGATCACACACGTGGTACACATCTATTGACTAGCATGATGACACACGTGGGAGACAGCTATTGACTAGCATGATGACACACGTGGTACATACCTATTGACTAGCATGATCACACACGTGGGAGACAGCTATTGACTAGTATAATCACACACGTGGGAGACATCTATTGGCTAGCATGATCACACACGTGGTACACACCTATTGACTAGCATGATCACACACGTGGGAGACATCTATTGACTAGCATGATCACACACGTGGGAGACATCTATTGGCTAGCATGATCACACACGTGGTACACATCTATTGACTAGCATGATCACACACGTGGTACACATCTATTGGCTAGCATGATCACACACGTGGTACACATCTATTGACTAGCATGATGACACACGTGGGAGACAGCTATTGACTAGCATGATCACACACGTGGTACACACCTATTGACTAGCATGATCACACACGTGGTACACATCTATTGACTAGCATGATCACACACGTGGTACACATCTATTGACTAGCATGATCACACACGTGGTACACATCTATTGACTAGCATGATCACACACGTGGTACACATCTATTGGCTAGTACGATCGCACACGTAGTACACATCTATTGACTAGCATGATCACACACGTGGGAGACATCTATTGACTAGCATGATCACACACGTGGTACACATCTATTGACTAGCATGATCACACACGTGGTACACATCTATTGACTAGCATGATCACACACGTGGTACACATCTATTGGCTAGTATGATCGCACACGTGGTACACATCTATTGACTAGCATGATCACACACGTGGGAGACATCTATTGACTAGCATGATCACACACGTGGTACATACCTATTGACTAGCATGATCACACACGTGGGAGACATCTATTGGCTAGTATGATCGCACACGTGGTACACAGCTATTGACTAGCATGATCACACACGTGGGAGACATCTATTGGCTAGTATGATCGCACACGTGGTACATACCTATTGACTAGCATGATCACACACGTGGGAGACATCTATTGGCTAGTATGATCACACACGTGGTACACAGCTATTGACTAGCATGATCACACACGTGGTACATACCTATTGACTAGCATGATCACACACGTGGTACACATCTATTGGCTAGTATGATCGCACACGTGGTACACAGCTATTGACTAGCATGATCACACACGTGGGAGACATCTATTGACTAGCATGATCACACACGTGGTACATACCTATTGACTAGCATGATCACACACGTGGGAGACAGCTATTGACTAGCATGATCACACACGTGGTACACACCTATTGACTAGCATGATCTAACACGTGGTACACATCTATTGACTAGCATGATCACACACGTGGGAGACATCTATTGACTAGCATGATCACACACGTGGTACATACCTATTGACTAGCATGATCACACACGTGGGAGACATCTATTGACTAGCATGATCACACACGTGGGAGACATCTATTGGCTAGCATGATCACACACGTGGTACACATCTATTGACTAGCATGATCACACACGTGGTACACATCTATTGGCTAGCATGATCACACACGTGGTACACATCTATTGACTAGCATGATGACACACGTGGGAGACAGCTATTGACTAGCATGATCACACACGTGGTACACACCTATTGACTAGCATGATCACACACGGGGTACACATCTATTGGCTAGCATGATCACACACGTGGTACACATCTATTGACTAGCATGATCACACACGTGGGAGACATCTATTGACTAGCATGATCACACACGTGGGAGACATCTATTGGCTAGCATGATCACACACGTGGGAGACATCTATTGACTAGCATGATCACACACGTGGGAGACATCTATTGACTAGCATGATCACACACGTGGTACATACCTATTGACTAGCATGATCACACACGTGGGAGACATCTATTGACTAGCATGATCACACACGTGGGAGACAGCTATTGACTAGCATGATCACACACGTGGTACACATCTATTGACTAGCATGATCACACACGTGGGAGACAACTATTGACTAGCATGATCACACACGTGGGAGACAGCTATTGACTAGTATGATCACACACGTGGGAGACAGCTATTGACTAGTATGATCACACACGTGGGAGACAGCTATTGACTAGCATGATCACACACGTGGGAGACAGCTATTGACTAGTATGATCACACACGTGGGAGACAGCTATTGACTAGTATGATCACACACGTGGGAGACAGCTATTGACTAGCATGATCACACACGTGGGAGACAGCTATTGACTAGCATGATCACACACGTGGGAGACAGCTATTGACTAGCATGATCACACACGTGGGAGACAGCTATTGACTAGCATGATCACACACGTGGGAGACACCTATTGACTAGCATGATCACACACGTGGTACACATCTATTGACTAGTATGATCACACACGTGGTACACATCTATTGACTAGCATGATCACACACGTGGTACACATCTATTGACTAGTATGATCACACACGTGGTACACATCTATTGACTAGCATGATCACACACGTGGTACACATCTATTGACTAGTATGATCACACACGTGGTACACATCTATTGACTAGCATGATCACACACGTGGTACACATCTATTGACTAGTATGATCACACACGTGGTACACATCTATTGACTAGCATGATCACACACGTGGTACACATCTATTGACTAGTATGATCACACACGTGGTACACATCTATTGACTAGTATGATCACACACGTGGTACACATCTATTGACTAGTATGATCACACACGTGGTACACATCTATTGACTAGCATGATCACACACGTGGTACACATCTATTGACTAGTATGATCACACACGTGGTACACATCTATTGACTAGCATGATCACACACGTGGTACACATCTATTGACTAGTATGATCACACACGTGGTACACATCTATTGACTAGCATGATCACACACGTGGTACACATCTATTGACTAGTATGATCACACACGTGGTACACATCTATTGACTAGCATGATCACACACGTGGTACACATCTATTGACTAGTATGATCACACACGTGGTACACATCTATTGACTAGCATGATCACACACGTGGTACACATCTATTGACTAGTATGATCACACACGTGGTACACATCTATTGACTAGTATGATCACACACGTGGTACACATCTATTGACTAGCATGATCACACACGTGGTACACATCTATTGACTAGTATGATCACACACGTGGTACACATCTATTGACTAGTATGATCACACACGTGGTACACATCTATTGACTAGCATGATCACACACGTGGTACACAGCTATTGACTAGCATGATCACACACGTGGTACACATCTATTGACTAGCATGATCACACACGTGGGAGACAGCTATTGACTAGCATGATCACACACGTGGGAGACAGCTATTGACTAGCATGATCACACACGTGGGAGACACCTATTGACTAGTATGATCACACACGTGGTACACATCTATTGACTAGTATGATCACACACGTGGTACACATCTATTGACTAGCATGATCACACACGTGGTACACATCTATTGACTAGTATGATCACACACGTGGTACACATCTATTGACTAGCATGATCACACACGTGGTACACATCTATTGACTAGTATGATCACACACGTGGTACACATCTATTGACTAGCATGATCACACACGTGGTACACATCTATTGACTAGTATGATCACACACGTGGTACACATCTATTGACTAGCATGATCACACACGTGGTACACATCTATTGACTAGTATGATCACACACGTGGTACACATCTATTGACTAGTATGATCACACACGTGGTACACATCTATTGACTAGCATGATCACACACGTGGTACACATCTATTGACTAGCATGATCACACACGTGGGAGACAACTATTGACTAGCATGATCACACACGTGGGAGACAGCTATTGACTAGCATGATCACACACGTGGTACACATCTATTGACTAGTATGATCACACACGTGGTACACATCTATTGACTAGCATGATCACACACGTGGGAGACAACTATTGACTAGCATGATCACACACGTGGGAGACAGCTATTGACTAGCATGATCACACACGTGGGAGACAGCTATTGACTAGCATGATCACACACGTGGTACACACCTATTGACTAGCATGATCACACACGTGGGAGACAACTATTGACTAGCATGATCACACACGTGGTACACACCTATTGACTAGTATGATCACACACGTGGTACACATCTATTGACTAGTATGATCACACACGTGGTACATATCTATTGACTAGCATGATCACACACGTGGGAGACAACTATTGACTAGCATGATCACACACGTGGGAGACAGCTATTGACTAGCATGATCACACACGTGGTACACACCTATTGACTAGCATGATCACACACGTGGGAGACAACTATTGACTAGCATGATCACACACGTGGTACACATCTATTGACTAGTATGATCACACACGTGGTACACACCTATTGACTAGTATGATCACACACGTGGTACACATCTATTGACTAGCATGATCACACACGTGGGAGACAGCTATTGACTAGCATGATCACACGCGTGGTACACATCTATTGACTAGCATGATCACACACGTGGGAGACAGCTATTGACTAGCATGATCACACACGTGGTACACATCTATTGACTAGCATGATCACACACGTGGGAGACAACTATTGACTAGCATGATCACACACGTGGTACACATCTATTGACTAGCATGATCACACACGTGGGAGACAGCTATTGACTAGCATGATCACACACGTGGTACACACCTATTGACTAGTATGATCACACACGTGGTACACATCTATTGACTAGTATGATCACACACGTGGGAGACAGCTATTGACTAGCATGATCACACACGTGGTACACACCTATTGACTAGTATGATCACACACGTGGTACACATCTATTGACTAGCATGATCACACACGTGGGAGACAGCTATTGACTAGCATGATCACACACGTGGTACACATCTATTGACTAGCATGATCACACACGTGGGAGACAACTATTGACTAGCATGATCACACACGTGGTACACATCTATTGACTAGCATGATCACACACGTGGTACACAGCTATTGACTAGCATGATCACACACGTGGTACACATCTATTGACTAGTATGATCGCACACGTGGTACACATCTATTGACTAGTATGATCACACACGTGGTACACACCTATTGACTAGTATGATCACACACGTGGTACACATCTATTGACTAGCATGATCACACACGTGGGAGACAGCTATTGACTAGCATGATCACACACGTGGTACACAGCTATTGACTAGCATGATCACACACGTGGGAGACAACTATTGACTAGCATGATCACACACGTGGTACACATCTATTGAGTAGCATGATCACACACGTGGTACACATCTATTGGCTAGCATGATCACACACGTGGTACACATCTATTGACTAGCATGATCACACACGTGGGAGACATCTATTGGCTAGCATGATCACACACGTGGTACACATCTATTGACTAGCATGATCACACACGTGGTACACATCTATTGACTAGCATGATCACACACGTGGTACACATCTATTGGCTAGCATGATCACACACGTGGTACACATCTATTGACTAGCATGATCACACACGTGGGAGACATCTATTGGCTAGCATGATCACACACGTGGTACATACCTATTGACTAGCATGATCACACACGTGGTACACATCTATTGGCTAGCATGATCACACACGTGGTACACATCTATTGACTAGCATGATGACACACGTGGGAGACAGCTATTGACTAGCATGATGACACACGTGGTACATACCTATTGACTAGCATGATCACACACGTGGGAGACAGCTATTGAGTAGTATAATCACACACGTGGGAGACATCTATTGGCTAGCATGATCACACACGTGGTACACACCTATTGACTAGCATGATCACACACGTGGGAGACATCTATTGACTAGCATGATCACACACGTGGGAGACATCTATTGGCTAGCATGATCACACACGTGGTACACATCTATTGACTAGCATGATCACACACGTGGTACACATCTATTGGCTAGCATGATCACACACGTGGTACACATCTATTGACTAGCATGATGACACACGTGGGAGACAGCTATTGACTAGCATGATCACACACGTGGTACACACCTATTGACTAGCATGATCACACACGTGGTACACATCTATTGACTAGCATGATCACACACGTGGTACACATCTATTGACTAGCATGATCACACACGTGGTACACATCTATTGACTAGCATGATCACACACGTGGTACACATCTATTGGCTAGTATGATCGCACACGTGGTACACATCTATTGACTAGCATGATCACACACGTGGGAGACATCTATTGACTAGCATGATCACACACGTGGTACACATCTATTGACTAGCATGATCACACACGTGGTACACATCTATTGACTAGCATGATCACACACGTGGTACACATTTATTGGCTAGTATGATCGCACACGTGGTACACATCTATTGACTAGCATGATCACACACGTGGGAGACATCTATTGACTAGCATGATCACACACGTGGTACATACCTATTGACTAGCATGATCACACACGTGGGAGACATCTATTGGCTAGTATGATCGCACACGTGGTACACAGCTATTGACTAGCATGATCACACACGTGGGAGACATCTATTGGCTAGTATGATCGCACACGTGGTACATACCTATTGACTAGCATGATCACACACGTGGGAGACATCTATTGGCTAGTATGATCACACACGTGGTACACAGCTATTGACTAGCATGATCACACACGTGGTACATACCTATTGACTAGCATGATCACACACGTGGTACACATCTATTGGCTAGTATGATCGCACACGTGGTACACAGCTATTGACTAGCATGATCACACACGTGGGAGACATCTATTGACTAGCATGATCACACACGTGGTACATACCTATTGACTAGCATGATCACACACGTGGGAGACAGCTATTGACTAGCATGATCACACACGTGGTACACACCTATTGACTAGCATGATCGCACACGTGGTACACATCTATTGACTAGCATGATCACACACGTGGGAGACATCTATTGACTAGCATGATCACACACGTGGTACATACCTATTGACTAGCATGATCACACACGTGGGAGACATCTATTGACTAGCATGATCACACACGTGGGAGACATCTATTGGCTAGCATGATCACACACGTGGTACACATCTATTGACTAGCATGATCACACACGTGGTACACATCTATTGGCTAGCATGATCACACACGTGGTACACATCTATTGACTAGCATGATGACACACGTGGGAGACAGCTATTGACTAGCATGATCACACACGTGGTACACACCTATTGACTAGCATGATCACACACGGGGTACACATCTATTGGCTAGCATGATCACACACGTGGTACACATCTATTGACTAGCATGATCACACACGTGGGAGACATCTATTGACTAGCATGATCACACACGTGGGAGACATCTATTGGCTAGCATGATCACACACGTGGGAGACATCTATTGACTAGCATGATCACACACGTGGGAGACATCTATTGACTAGCATGATCACACACGTGGTACATACCTATTGACTAGCATGATCACACACGTGGGAGACATCTATTGACTAGCATGATCACACACGTGGGAGACATCTATTGGTTAGCATGATCACACACGTGGTACACATCTATTGACTAGCATGATCACACACGTGGTACACATCTATTGGCTAGCATGATCACACACGTGGTACACATCTATTGACTAGCATGATCACACACGTGGTACACATCTATTGACTAGCATGATCACACACGTGGGAGACATCTATTGGCCAGTATGATCGCACACGTGGTACACATCTATTGACTAGCATGATCACACACATGGGAGACATCTATTGACTAGCATGATCACACACGTGGGAGACATCTATTGGCTAGCATGATCACACACGTGGTACACATCTATTGACTAGCATGGTCACACACGTGGGAGACAGCTATTGACTAGCATGATCACACACGTGGTACACATCTATTGACTAGCATGATCACACACGTGGTACACATCTATTGACTAGCATGATCACACACGTGGTACACATCTATTGGCTAGCATGATCACACACGTGGTACACATCTATTGACTAGCATGATCACACACGTGGGAGACATCTATTGGCTAGCATGATCACACACGTGGTACACATCTATTGACTAGCATGATCACACACGTGGTACACATCTATTGACTAGCATGATCACACACGTGGTACACATCTATTGACTAGCATGATCACACACGTGGTACACATCTATTGGCTAGCATGATCACACACGTGGTACACATCTATTGACTAGCATGATCACACACGTGGGAGACATCTATTGGCTAGCATGATCACACACGTGGTACATACCTATTGACTAGCATGATCACACACGTGGTACACATCTATTGGCTAGCATGATCACACACGTGGTACACATCTATTGACTAGCATGATGACACACGTGGGAGACAGCTATTGACTAGCATGATCACACACGTGGGAGACATCTATTGACTAGCATGATCACACACATGGGAGACATCTATTGACTAGCATGATCACACACGTGGTACACATCTATTGGCTAGCATGATCACACACGTGGTACACATCTATTGACTAGCATGATCACACACGTGGTACACATCTATTGACTAGTATGATCACACACGTGGTACACATCTATTGACTAGCATGATCACACACGTGGGAGACATCTATTGGCCAGTATGATCGCACACGTGGTACACATCTATTGACTAGCATGATCACACACATGGGAGACATCTATTGACTAGCATGATCACACACGTGGGAGACATCTATTGGCTAGCATGATCACACACGTGGTACACATCTATTGACTAGCATGATCACACACATGGGAGACATCTATTGACTAGCATGATCACACACGTGGGAGACATCTATTGGCTAGCATGATCGCACACGTGGTACACATCTATTGACTAGCATGATCACACACGTGGGAGACATCTATTGGCTAGCACGATCACACACGTGGTACACATCTATTGACTAGCATGATCACACACGTGGTACACATCTATTGACTAGCATGATCACACACGTGGTACACATCTATTGGCTAGCATGATCACACACGTGGTACACATCTATTGACTAGCATGATCACACACGTGGGAGACATCTATTGGCTAGCATGATCACACACGTGGTACATACCTATTGACTAGCATGATCACACACGTGGGAGACATCTATTGACTAGCATGATCACACACGTGGTACACATCTATTGGCTAGCATGATCACACACGTGGTACACATCTATTGACTAGCATGATGACACACGTGGTACATACCTATTGACTAGCATGATCACACACGTGGTACATATCTATTGACTAGCATGATCACACACGTGGGAGACAGCTATTGACTGGCATGATCACACACGTGGTACATACCTATTGACTAGCATGATCACACACGTGGTACATACCTATTGACTAGCATGATCACACACGTGGTACACATCTATTGACTAGCATGATCACACACGTGGTACACATCTATTGACTAGCATGATCACACACGTGGGAGACAGCTATTGACTAGCATGATCACACACGTGGTACATACCTATTGACTAGCATGATCACACACGTGGTACATACCTATTGACTAGCATGATCACACACGTGGTACATATCTATTGACTAGTATGATCACACACGTGGGAGACAGCTATTGACTAGCATGATCACACACGTGGGAGACAGCTATTGACTAGCATGATCACACACGTGGTACACATCTATTGACTAGTATGATCACACACGTGGGAGACAGCTATTGACTAGCATGATCACACACGTGGTACATACCTATTGACTAGTATGATCACACACGTGGTACATACCTATTGACTAGCATGATCACACACGTGGTACATACCTATTGACTAGTATGATCACACACGTGGGAGACAGCTATTGACTAGCATGATCACACACGTGGTACACATCTATTGACTAGCATGATCACACACGTGGGAGACATCTATTGACTAGCATGATCACACACGTGGGAGACATCTATTGACTAGCATGATCACACACGTGGTACATACCTATTGACTAGCATGATCACACACGTGGGAGACATCTATTGACTAGCATGATCACACACGTGGGAGACATCTATTGGCTAGCATGATCACACACGTGGTACACATCTATTGACTAGCATGATCACACACGTGGTACACATCTATTGGCTAGCATGATCACACACGTGGTACACATCTATTGACTAGCATGATCACACACGTGGTACACATCTATTGACTAGCATGATCACACACGTGGGAGACATCTATTGGCCAGTATGATCGCACACGTGGTACACATCTATTGACTAGCATGATCACACACATGGGAGACATCTATTGACTAGCATGATCACACACGTGGGAGACATCTATTGGCTAGCATGAGCACACACGTGGTACACATCTATTGACTAGCATGATCACACACGTGGGAGACAGCTATTGACTAGCATGATCACACACGTGGTACACATCTATTGACTAGCATGATCACACACGTGGTACACATCTATTGACTAGCATGATCACACACGTGGTACACATCTATTGGCTAGCATGATCACACACGTGGTACACATCTATTGACTAGCATGATCACACACGTGGGAGACATCTATTGGCTAGCATGATCACACACGTGGTACATACCTATTGACTAGCATGATCACACACGTGGTACACATCTATTGGCTAGCATGATCACACACGTGGTACACATCTATTGACTAGCATGATGACACACGTGGGAGACAGCTATTGACTAGCATGATCACACACGTGGGAGACATCTATTGACTAGCATGATCACACACGTGGGAGACATCTATTGGCTAGCATGATCACACACGTGGTACACATCTATTGACTAGCATGATCACACACGTGGTACACATCTATTGACTAGCATGATCACACACGTGGTACACATCTATTGACTAGCATGATCACACACGTGGTACACATCTATTGGCTAGCATGATCACACACGTGGTACACATCTATTGACTAGCATGATCACACACGTGGGAGACATCTATTGGCTAGCATGATCACACACGTGGTACATACCTATTGACTAGCATGATCACACACGTGGTACACATCTATTGGCTAGCATGATCACACACGTGGTACACATCTATTGACTAGCATGATGACACACGTGGGAGACAGCTATTGACTAGCATGATCACACACGTGGGAGACATCTATTGACTAGCATGATCACACACATGGGAGACATCTATTGACTAGCATGATCACACACGTGGTACACATCTATTGGCTAGCATGATCACACACGTGGTACACATCTATTGACTAGCATGATCACACACGTGGTACACATCTATTGACTAGTATGATCACACACGTGGTACACATCTATTGACTAGCATGATCACACACGTGGGAGACATCTATTGGCCAGTATGATCGCACACGTGGTACACATCTATTGACTAGCATGATCACACACATGGGAGACATCTATTGACTAGCATGATCACACACGTGGGAGACATCTATTGGCTAGCATGATCACACACGTGGTACACATCTATTGACTAGCATGATCACACACATGGGAGACATCTATTGACTAGCATGATCACACACGTGGGAGACATCTATTGGCTAGCATGATCGCACACGTGGTACACATCTATTGACTAGCATGATCACACACGTGGGAGACATCTATTGGCTAGCATGATCACACACGTGGTACACATCTATTGACTAGCATGATCACACACGTGGTACACATCTATTGACTAGCATGATCACACACGTGGTACACATCTATTGGCTAGCATGATCACACACGTGGTACACATCTATTGACTAGCATGATCACACACGTGGGAGACATCTATTGGCTAGCATGATCACACACGTGGTACATACCTATTGACTAGCATGATCACACACGTGGGAGACATCTATTGACTAGCATGATCACACACGTGGTACACATCTATTGGCTAGCATGATCACACACGTGGTACACATCTATTGACTAGCATGATGACACACGTGGTACATACCTATTGACTAGCATGATCACACACGTGGTACATATCTATTGACTAGCATGATCACACACGTGGGAGACAGCTATTGACTAGCATGATCACACACGTGGTACATACCTATTGACTAGCGTGATCACACACGTGGTACATACCTATTGACTAGCATGATCACACACGTGGTACACATCTATTGACTAGCATGATCACACACGTGGTACACATCTATTGACTAGCATGATCACACACGTGGGAGACAGCTATTGACTAGCATGATCACACACGTGGTACATACCTATTGACTAGCATGATCACACACGTGGTACATACCTATTGACTAGCATGATCACACACGTGGTACATATCTATTGACTAGTATGATCACACACGTGGGAGACAGCTATTGACTAGCATGATCACACACGTGGGAGACAGCTATTGACTAGCATGATCACACACGTGGTACACATCTTTTGACTAGTATGATCACACACGTGGGAGACAGCTATTGACTAGCATGATCACACACGTGGTACATACCTATTGACTAGTATGATCACACACGTGGTACATACCTATTGACTAGCATGATCACACACGTGGTACATACCTATTGACTAGCATGATCACACACGTGGTACACATCTATTGACTAGCATGATCACACACGTGGGAGACAGCTATTGACTAGTATGATCACACACGTGGTACATACCTATTGACTAGCATGATCACACACGTGGTACATACCTATTGACTAGCATGATCACACACGTGGGAGACAGCTATTGACTAGCATGATCACACACGTGGGAGACAGCTATTGGCCAGTATGATCACACACGTGGTACACACCTATTGACTAGCATGATCGCACACGTGGTACACATCTATTGACTAGCATGATCGCACACGTGGGAGACATCTATTGACTAGCATGATCACACACGTGGGAGACATCTATTGACTAGCATGATCACACACGTGGGAGACAGCTATTGGCCAGTATGATCACACACGTGGTACACACCTATTGACTAGCATGATCACACACGTGGGAGACAGCTATTGGCCAGTATGATCACACACGTGGTACACACCTATTGACTAGCATGATCACACACGTGGGAGACAGCTATTGGCCAGTATGATCACACACGTGGTACACACCTATTGACTAGCATGATCACACACGTGGGAGACAGCTATTGGCCAGTATGATCACACACGTGGTACACACCTATTGACTAGCATGATCACACACGTGGGAGACAGCTATTGGCCAGTATGATCACACACGTGGTACACACCTATTGACTAGCATGATCACACACGTGGGAGACAGCTATTGGCCAGTATGATCACACACGTGGTACACGCCTATTGACTAGCATGATCACACACGTGGTACACGCCTATTGACTAGCATGATCACACACGTAGGAGACAGCTGTTGGCCAGTATGATCGCACACGTGGGCCACGCCTACTACACAAGATGTGAAAGACAGTTGCCTAATTGGGAGTAGGTATGATGACGTCTCAGAGTTGGGGCAGCCCGTAGCTGCAGCACTCACTCGATCAATGATTTCTGCTGCTGCATTCCCCTGTCCTGTCCTGTGCTCTCCTGGCACGACCCAGTTTCCCTTTCACCCACCACAAGGTTAAGAGTTACCTAGATACCTACACATGTTTATTATGTTTCTTGTGTCCCTGCCAGGCATATTGGCGACTATTATGTTTATATACCTAACATACTGGAGTCATGGCCTGGCGACTTCAAGTCGATATCACTGCTGATCCGGTTTGAATTGATTGAAATTGGTGTAATAAAACAATACTACACTACTTTCATTGTTTCTACAATCTCGTAATATAATCTTGTAAAAACGTTCATTAACCTCAAAAACTACACACATAATATACGGAGAAAATAATTATTTCTACTGGTTCGCCAACATGAAAGCCAAGTGGCCAACATGAAAGTTTGAAATTAATACTTATGCTTGAGCCTTGCCTGTCCAAATTGATTTTATTCTGGATTGAAGTCAACATGGACGCGCAGATTGTATTCAAAATTGGATTTGGATCCAAATCGATGTCAATTCCCCAAGGAAAGGAAGTAATAATATTAGATAGGAGTAAAGTAATGGCTGATGTGTATGGTAACAAAAGCTAGACGTGGTTTCTATAGAACGTCTGATGGTAATAGAGCATGGACTGAACAGCTTGTTGTAGGAGTAGCTACAAGAGCAATCATGTTGCCATGTACCTACTTATACACTGTGCTTAATAAACAATGTGCACTGACTAATATCTTTTTTCGTTTTATTACTTTCCCTACCACATATACTAAGTAGGGGAAGTATTGTATTCCTCCCAAAAATTCCATGTCGAGATTTCACCGGAAATACATGATTTGAGGCCCGTTGAGTCCAGAGAAAGGCATTTATAGAAAAAGGTCCGTGTGTAGCTCACCGCGTTAGTGAAACAGGGCTGCCCTCTAGTAGGAGGCCTTTGCCCTTCAAGGGACACATTATACTGTTATTGTGTGTGTGTGTTTGTGTGTGTAAAAAATTATTTTGTTGTTTAACGACGCTGTCAATTGCCAGGATCACATCAGCGTCGCCGGTGTGCCGGAATTTTGTCCCGCAGGAGTTCTTTTACATGCCAGTAAATCTACTGACATGGAGCTGTCGTTTTTAAGCACATTTAAAAACCATCGGCCTGGGCCGGGTTTGAACCCACGACCTGGGGATCAATAGGCCAGCGTCTAACCAACTGAGCCACCCAGACCGACGTTTGTGTGTGTTAGTGTGTGTGTTAGTGTGTGTGTGTAGGTGTGTGTGTGTGTGAACAGCATAACTCAAAAGCGGAAAGTCGGTTAAAAACCAGAGTTGGTATTTAAGTTTAATGTCTTCCAAGGATGCGACACGAAAATTTTGAAGAAAATTCCTCCACCCTAAACTACCCTTTACATGGAAAATTTTGATTTTCTTGAAAATGACTAACGATTTTCATTAAAATGCCATATATTTAAGACATTTTTATGGCAAATGAAATGTAAATTTTGAATTTTCTGGCTATAGCCCATGTAATCCTGTTTACTCTGGATGACTTCTGAATAACTCGTAAACCATAAGAGATAGACCAAACCTTACTATAAAAAATATGTAGATCTTGCTAAACACACACTTTATGTCCAAATAAACTTTTTTGTCGAGTTAACCATTTCGGAGATATTCCTTGTTATTTGTGCCAGTTTCGGATAACTTAAAACTTTCGTGAAATGCAACATCGTTCATTTTTATATGTTAAGCGTGCAAAGAGAACGGAATCTCAAAGCTTTAAAATATTTGACTATCACACAAAGCGTACTGTATTCCAACATTCCCCTTGCAATAAGATAATTAGCACAAATACGTATCTCAACTAACACGAAGGAGATATAGGAATAAGTGTTTGTAAGTGGTTAGTACAAGAGAAGAGAAAGTCATGTGAGTGCAACACATCAGATGTTTATATTATACTAGTGTGCTTACGTTAAGGGACTGGAAATGTGCAAGTGGTGTGCGAGTTGTACGCTGTTACGGGCACCGCGGACGTGCTAAGCTCCTAGTGCTCAGGTCACCGCACCGACTTGCTCCTGTTTGCAAAGTGCTAAAGGAACAAGTCTCTCTTATCCAACTTGGTGGTGTGGGAGTGGGGAATCTTTATATTGACCAACTATTTCTGTAGTAGCTATGTGTTAGGACTTTCTGCCTAGGTTTTATGTTGATAACTATAGCACTAAATGTCGTCCAATGTAACTATCTGAAAATCAGTCGATAATTTGGATGAGATTGTTCCACCAGCATAGGGTACTTGAATATTTCTACAACTTGGAGGACTCTATCGAGCAAGTTTTCATGCCTTATGTACATAGGTGCAGTTTAATAGGATAAAGGGGACCACAAAAATCTTGTAGATCATCGTACGAAAGGACGGGGTAGATTCCTCTGTGGAGTTAATAATAAAGTTGAGTTGTTTTGTAAAGTTGTGTGTGTGTGCGTGTGTGTGTGTGTGTGTGTGTGTGTGTGTGTGTGTGTGTGTGTGTGTGTGTGTGAGCAAAGGGGAGATAGTGTCTCCCACGCAAGATAGTATTTCGTTAAAAGGTTTCCAAGTTCCGTCTGGGCCGGTTCAACACTCAGGGCTAGAAATGCTATTAGCCTGTGAAATATAACACAGCTGTTCCTGAGAACAAGCGTTCCGACATGATCACGTGACCAGGGTATACTTTACTACCTGATGTAGTAACTCTGCCGCGAATTGAACAACACCTGTTCGATATACTCATACCTCAATGCGTGACCCACTGCTCTAGGTAATGTGAGCGTTGACTTTTCACAAAACATGCGAATTAAGTTCCAATGCAGTATTAGATATTACCAACGTACCTGCCTCTTCAAGTTTAGTGCACACGGACGTGGCCCACGAAATACCGTGCAGCGACAACGTAAATAAGACTATCTGTTATCTCCTCAATGAAACATGAGTAGGGTTACAGAGTAGGAATTTTATGTGACACATTCAATTACTTGTCTATGAAACTCATACATTTATACAAAATACTTATTTGTATGTTCGTGACTCGTGTATGTGTTTAGTGTGTAAGCGTCACAATGAAAATATTACACATATAACGTTTTATGTAATTTTAGTATAAAATAGTAAAAATAATTAATACATTTGTTAAATGAAAAATGATAATGTATCAAAGAGAGACTAACGAGATAGACGGGCTACGGCGCGAACTGAAGTGACGCAATTCACCTAGTCCTCAATCACCTAATGCATCCATATATTCTTAACATGCTTCTTCAATTCACACAAAAGATATACGAGTTTTACCATTGCTACGTAACTTGGAATCGCGCCGTAGGCTGTCTTTCTCTTGCGCCACGATTGCACATGTATGACGTAATATGGTTGTTTCATTTGTTTCAACACTTACATAGGTAACCGCAAAAGTATTGAAAATATGCATTGTATTCCACTTGAAATTTTGAACATAATGCGGAGAGCTTATATATTCCAGAAAAATCAAAAATATGTTTACGCAAAAGAATACGAAAAGTTTTGTGAATGAAGAAACGAAGTTTGCGAGAAATGACTTAGATCATATTAGTGAAGTGAGGAGGGGGGTTAGGTTTAAGGGCGCTCAACTACGTGGTCATCAGCGCCCTTAAAACAGTTCATGGCAACAGCCAGATATAAACTTCAATAAAAAATAAAATTACTACTAAAACGGGAAGCGTATAAATATACAAGACAGTGGCAAAAGCCAAAATTAAAATAAAGTTATGAATATGTCAAACTAATATGAAAACTTGGATATCTAAAATTTCAAATTCTCAATTTCACGTTGCACTGCACTAAAAACTTTATCAACCACTGTTTTGCCGTCCGCTAAGACTTCTGCAAGTCTGGCAGGCAGCTGCAGAGAATCTCGAAGGTGCGCTAGAGAGGAACATTCCAACAACATGTGACGGACAGCGGACATAGAGGGGCAAGGTCCCTTTTAAATAGGTAACCATGCGAAAAATTGCAGTGGTCTATTCGCAACCGAGCCAAACTAACCTCCTCGCGGCGAGATATGCGACAGGAAGTTACCCAGTTTATCGGAAGTTCTTTCACTTCTCTAAGCTTGTTATCGCGGAGAGCTGGCCACTCTTCGTGCACCGCTCTCCGCACTTAAAGCCTAAAGTCTTCCGAAGTAACACGTCAGATGGTAATACTGCGTTCTGTAGTTGCCGTCTTTGTTGCCAAATCTGCCATTTCATTCCCCAGCAAACCTACGTGACCAGGAACCGATGCACACACCACGTCAGCACCAGAAGCGTGTAAGACATGGAGGGCATCCTGGATACGTTGTACAATACGATGGGGGTTGTAGAGCTCACAAAGGATCTGAAGGGCACTAAGGGAATCACTCAGAATCAGCCAGTCACTTAATTTACGACGACGCACATATAAAAAAATTGCATACATCTCTGCAGGAAAAATGGAAGTGCTATTTGGAAAACCGTATGTATGTGGTTCGGTTTCATAAACATAAGAACATTCGACAACGCTGGTGCTCTTTGATCCATTGGTGTAAATACATCGTTCGTCAGTGTAGCCTGACAAAAATTCTAAAAAATACGTGTGAATACTTGAACTAGGCTTCGTAGACTTCCGGTGTACGGTCATCCCAAGAACTACATGGGGCGTGCCAGATAGTCAAGTGGGGTAAAGCTTCTCGCCCTTGGCGAACACCCTAGACAGTTCAGTTGCAAGCTTCGTTAGAAGTTCCTGGAAACGAAACCCCGCAGGCTTAGGACTAAGGGTGCTTTTCCTGTACCGTTCTCTTAGCGTGGTGATGAAAAATGAAGCGAGCGTCGGATGCTTAGGCATACATCTAAGTGCACAAACATAATTTGCCAAGAGAATCTCACGCCGATATTGCAGAGAAGGTTCTCCGGACTCGACTGGGCCTGTTGGAAAAGCTTCTATTTTCATGCAGATGCCCGTATTATGGATCGCGTCTAATCTTCTCAGCACAGATGGTTGTGCTGACGAATAAACAATACACCCATAGTCTAGTTTAGATCGGACTAGTGCGCGATACATTCGCAACAAAATTGTCCGATGCGCTCCCCACGATTTGCCATTTAATACCCGCAAGATATTCAGGGAACGATCACATCGTGCTCTTAGGTGTTCTATATGAGATAACCAACGAAGCTTCCTATCCAAGATCAACCCTAGGAAACGCGTCTCATCTGCGAAGGGAAGTGAATCTGGACCGTAACGGAACGAAGGTGGTAATCGTCTCCTAAGGCGCCAGAAATGAACGCAGATTGTTTTCTCAGTTGAGAAACGGAAGCCGTTTTTTGAGCTAAATTCTCTAAGGTTGTCCAAACATTGCTGCAGGCGCCGTTGTAAGAACGCCGTGCGCTGAGAAGTACAATAGACGGCGAAGTCGTCTACGAATAGGCATGACGAAACTTCAGGTGGAACACATTTCCAGATGGAGTTAATTGCTATAGCAAACAGAGTGGCACTTATTACCGAACCCTGAGGTACTCCCTCCTCCTGAACAAAAGAATTAGAAAAAACCAAGCCGACCCTTACTCGGAAAAAGCTGTCTTTCATAAACTTCTGAATGAACAACGTTAGGCGTCCACGTATGTGCCAGATATACAGGGAGTGTAGAATACCTGCTCGCCAGCACGTATCATAAGCCTTCTCGAGATCGAAGAATATGCCAACGGTTTGACAGTTCTGCATAAATCCGTACATTATTTGTGTCGATATCGACACAAGATGGTCTACAGTTGAACGGCGTCGTCGAAAATCACACTGGATATTAGCAGGTTAGGACTTTCTAACCACCATACCAATCGTCCATGGATCATGCGTTCCATCACCTTGCAAAGGCAACTGATGAGGGAAATAGGACGATAGCTGGAGGGAAGATGATAATCCTTTCCAGCCTTCAAGATGGGAATAACGGTGGCCTCCCGCCAATTTTCTGGGAGTATACTGTCAACCCAAACACGATTATAGACATCGAGCAGGAATGCCTTACCTTCAGGAGAGAGCTGTTGTAACATTTGTACGTGAATACCGTCTGGTCCTGGTGCTGATAATCGCGAAGATTTAAGATAATGATCTAACTCCGCCATGGTAAAAAGGCGATTGTAATCTAGAACGAAACGCGAAGCCTCGAGATTCCACCTGAGTTTTAATTGGAAGGAATTCAGGGGAGTAGTTTTCTGAGCTAGACAGTTTAGCGAAAGCACTGCCAAACGTGTTGGCCACATCAAATGAATCAACAACAGCTCCTGTGGCTGTTTTCAGTCCCACTATAGGTATATGGGTCGATCGACCGGCAACATGCCTTAACCTATCCCACACAACTGAGGAAGGTGTATGTCGGTTAAATGAAGCTACAAATTTGTTCCGTGATTTCTTTTTGCTGTCCTTAATGACTTGGCTGGAAAGCCCTAAGAGCAGGCCTTCGAGCACAAATGGCATTCCGACATTCTTCCGTCCACCAGGGGGCAGGAAATCGACGGGGGTGGGAAGTCGACCGCGGAATAGATGGTTCAGCAGCAAAGAGAATCGTCTCCATGAGATGCTACGCCAAATCATTCACCGAATCGTGCTCATTGTACATACGTAAACACAGCCAAATGGCTGTAAAGGTTCCAGTTGGCATGGTCCTAACGCCGATGAGCTTGCCTCTTGCACAAGCGTGACTTGAACCCCGAAGTGGGTGTTGCGCATTGAAGTATACCGCCAACAGAAACGGTGTTGGTAACTGGGAAATAGTTCTTCTAAATCAATAGGCGAGAAGACAAGGGAGGGAGGCAAATAAACTGAATTGTTGGCAGTAGAATCCTTACGGCGACTGATTGTATATCAGACCATAAGGGTATAGATTTCATGTATACATCATCTCTGACAAGCGTCATAGCGCTGCCCTACACCGGGGCACCCTCTTCTGGTGTAACATCACACCGTGCTGGGTGTTTCGTCTTAGATGGATAGCGTCTTGTGGACGCAGCTTAGTCTCTTGCAAACGTCCGACCAAAGGTTCGTTCGTATTGAGCAAAAGCTCAAGCTCTGGTCGTTGTGTTCTAATGCCACGTACGTTCCATTGTAGGATAGCCATGTTAAAATCTGTATGGGATAAGTACTCGAAGCTTTTTTTATTTATTTTAATTAACGCCCTCCAACGTAATGTCATTACGGATGGTGAATGAATGAAGCGGGTGAAATTATGCTCAAATGAGTCCGAGGTCCATGGAGCTTTAAGTTATATGACATTCGTCTTCTCAGGATGAGGAAAAACCTCGAGAAAAAAGAAACCTTACACGGATAACTTAACCTAAGCGAGATTCGAACTCAAGACCTCTTGAACGTGAGGCAGACACGCTAACTATGACGCTACCAAGGCGGGCCACTCGAAGGTAACTCTGCGTTACCTTGTAGTAGGCGGTGGTCGATTCAATTTAGCCCTTTTCTTATTTCTTGAGCTTACGCTCTTTTCAGAGGCTTTATTCTGCCTCTTTTTTTACTGGGGTTCTCCCAGTTTGGGCCGGAACCTCCAGTTCCATGACCGTTTCCCCATTGCGAACCTCGGTTCGATTGCCTCGAACCGATTTGAAACGGTGATCGGCGAAGATGAAAGTCGCCGATCATTGTCTAATCCAAAAGATTCCTCAGAAGAGGATCTTCGAGGAGATGTTCTTGGACTCTTTTTTCCCTTAGTTTTACTGGAAGCAATCTCATCACTATCGTTCAGTAAGTCGGATCTGTTGTAGTTGGACTTAAGTTTCTTGGGTGAAGCATCCTATACTACGTTCTTGACAGTCTTATTCGTAGAGGTCGAAGCTTTTGTTGGCGACCTAGCTGAAGTTCTCGGTTCATCTGCGGTTCTTGTAGAGGTTGATACGGATATAGGCGACGATGTTGGAAGCTTTGGCTTTGGAGTAGCTACGACAGTTGTGGCCCCGTCAGTATCGTTAGTTTCTGTTGCGATTTCCCGCCGTGGTGCTGCAACCGAGCTATAGGCACCGATCTTCGGGATAGAGGGTTGGCGCAAACGCACGAGTTTACGGGCTTCCGAGAAGGACACCTTCTCACTAACCTCTATCACTTGGATGGCTTTCTCCTCCATAAAACGGGGGAATTCTTGGAAACTAGATGGATGTTCCCCCCTGCAGTTTACACAACTGGGTGTTGTACACGCAGTCAACTTGACCATTACCAAAACTGCTTGTGTGTCCGAAACGTTGACACTTATAACAACGGAGCGGGTTCGGTATATAATTATGGCCTCATACCCTGGCTTAGTTCTTTGCGGGATATCTACCCTATCAAAGGTAAGGAACAGGATCCCTGTGCGCTGGCATTCGCCACGCTCTTTCTGTTGTACCCGATACACCGCTGTCATACCCTGTTCTTCTAAATTCTGCTGAATCTCCTCATTGGACATGCCGTCCAAAGTACGAGTGTTCATCACACCGCGCGAGGAGTGCATATCTGCTTTAACCGGATAACTGGATAACATATCAATTGGCTTTTAATATCTTGGGTACCTGGGACGCTGAATTAGCTTCAACCAGGGGCGTGTCATTTCTTGATCTAGTGCAGTTTTTCACTGGGCCAGCTATTTTGTCAAGACCCTTCTGTAGTTCAAATGGATTCACCGTTGTAAATTTCTGTCCTTCCTCTGTTCTAATAATTACCAGGTACCGAGGACCACTCGACTCAGCTACTTCCTTTACAATTGTTTTCGTGTGCTTTTTATGGGCTTTTGTGCCAAGGCGCATTAATCTTCCACCATTGCAAATGTCTCCAATAGCATGCTCACTTCCTGGGGCAACTTCTCAATCGAGAAAAGTAGAGGTATTTTCAAATTCAAACCAATGATAAAAACTAACTTGGAAATGGTTAACTGAGAAGAATAAATAAGTAAATACTCATGGATAGATAATGCATCCTTTAACAAGATCTATTATTTCATACATTAACATTTTGCGTATCTCCTACAATTTGGTAATTATAGAAAAGCTTTCCGGAATAGGGAGTTGTTCGTATAGGTGCATATTTCACAAATATCCTATACCTACATTGGTATTTTCATGAAAATCGTAACAGCAAATAACGACAAATCCTCCACAGGTTGGTCAACTGTCTCTGGAAAGCCTCAACTTAACTAGGTATCCGTGCTTCACTATTGTCCACATTGACGTTAACTGCTATGGTTCAAACGCTCCCACTCTATGTATATGCGGTTTGAACGATCACAGGACCCTTTATGCGACTTCATCTTGTTTTACATGCTGTACGTAAATCTACGGCATTACTTCCCTTTGAAAAGAAGCCATGGCAAGAAATCCAGTGCTCTCCGCCGGATTTGAACCAGTGACCTTGGGAACAAGAGACTAGCCTGTCACCTCTACAGCACGCAGGATATGTTCACACACATACATACACAGAAAAACACACACAAACATACACACACACAAATCACACAGACATACATACAAACACACACACACAAATCACACAGAGAGACACACATACGAACATACACACAAACACACACACACAAATCACACAGAGAGACACACATACGAACATACACACACACAAATCACACAAAGAGACACACATACGAACATACACACACACAAATCACACAAAGAGACACACATACGAACATACACACACACACAAATCACACAGAGAGACACACATACGAACACACACACACACACACAAATCACACAGAGAGACACACATACGAACATACACACACACACACAAATCACACACACAGACACACATACGAACACACACACACAAATCACACAGAGAGACACACATACGAACATACACACACACACAAATCACACAGATAGACACACATACGAACACACACACACACACACACACACACACAAATCACACAGACACACATACGAACACACACACACACACACACACACAAATCACACAGAGAGACACACATACGAACACACACACACAAATCACACAGAGAGACACACATACGAACACACACACACACACATCACACAGAGAGACACACATACGAACACACACACACACACACACACACACACACAAATCACACAGATAGACACACATACGAACACACACACAATACACAGGTATATTTGCGGTGAGATATGGACACTTCACTTGTGGACTGTGTGAAATGGTGAAGCTGCGATGTGACGGACCGTCTCAACAGGTGCAAGCCACCGACACGAAGGCAGCCAGGCAGCCAGGCAGCTAGGCAGCGCTCGGCTGTCGCGAGGAATCAAGAGCTTTCTAAAACAGAAGAAATCGATTCAGAGTCGAGTGACTCTTCACTATTAACATGCGTGTGTTTCTTCATTAATGGCAACACTATTGATCACGGCCTAAAGGAGAACACTCCTTTAAATAACAACCTTCACTTCATGTCAAACCAACTGTAGGTACTGCAGCACTAGCCATTTCCCAACTATTCCTTCTTGCCGTTCTGAAATTCAACTCTCTTGTTACAAATCACTTTTTTACTTTCTCCGCCAAGTATAGTAAGGGAACTATTGTAATCCGCTCAAAAATTAGATGTCGAGATTTCACCGGAAATATAAGTTTTGAGGTCCCCTGAATTCAAAGAAAGCATTTCAGAAAAAAGTTGGCGTGTGTGTGCCTGTGCCTCTGAATAACATAGCTCAAACGAAGTCGGTTGAAAACCAAAGTTGATATCTAAGTTTAATATCTTTTAAGGATTCCACACGAAAATTTTGAAGAAAATTTCTCCACAATAAAAGTATTTTTATGTCAAATGAAATGTATATTTTGAATTTTCTGGCTATAGCCCCTGTAGTCCTGTTTGCTCTTGATGACTTTTGTATAACTGGTAAACCGTAAGAGATAGACCAAATCTTACTGTACAAAAATATACATTTCGTTAAAACATACAATTTATGTCCAAATGAAACTTGCTGCATTAACCGCTTTCGAAATATACTTTGTTATTGTTTGATTTTTTGAATATTCATACATTGCAAAATAAATCGTTATTCCTTTTTTTTTTTTTTTTCCCCATCTCTTGACCTGCAAAGAGAAAGCTGTTAAGATATTTGACTAACACGTAAGGCCTACTATATTCCCCTTGTACCTGTTGTAGTTATCTTAACATGAACTGGCAGAAGTATGACTGTAGAACGATGGCCACCATATTTGTTTGCCTTGTGGTTTCATCAGTAATGCAAGCAAAGACAAGTAAAAGCTGCACTCAGGTAGTGTAGTCTAGTTTACCAGGCTGAGCACTGCTAATGTACGTAAGCAAGGAATGGAGGTGTGTAACGGAGCGGGACACCTCGTGCACTGCAACCCCGGGCTATCACCTCTAGGGGAAGGCACGTCGGAGAGTGGACGCTCGGAAGTCCTAGCACTTCCAGATTCACACCCAGGGAGAGAGCGACTAGGCGATCCTAGCGGCCCGGGCAGTGACTTCCATTGAACAACACCTGCCAGGTAACGCCGGAACCAACTGATCCTGAAACATGACAATGAAAGGGAACGGGAAGGGCAACGGCAGCCGTGGAGAAGCGATGCAACAATGCACCCCAGCATTCACCTAGGTGACATGGGCAAACCACGGAAAAGCCAAGTCAGAGTGCGCGGCCGGCCAAAGATGTTACCGCTCGACATTGTTTAACACTAATCGCAGGGGTTGACAGTAGATAACTTTTAACTGCACGCGTTTAATCAAAAAATGAAAAGATACAATTTTAAAAGGCTACAAAAGGTGGGCCCTGTTGATACTGCTACGGTTACTCAAAGTGCTATAGTATTTTGAGAAAATAAAAAATAGAATTGTTTTCATTGCAAGGTAATAAGTTAGTGGTGGTTAAGAATATTCCAATACTTTCCTTAGAAGGTTCTGGGCTTTTCGCTCCTGACTTAAAGCCCTCAATCTAAAAATACCTGTTCTTGTGGTGATTCAGGGAACTCAAAACGCGTATTTCCAGTGAAATGTTTGGGTGGAATGTTGTCACAAGTGACTATTGACAGTGTTTAATTACTTCGCATTGCAACGTTTTAATTGCAATAGGTAACTTACATTTTTGAAGGAGTCACGGTGACAGATTTCCTGATTTGATTCTTTCCTCCCTTTCTGTTTGAAGATCACGACTTGTAATTAAGGACATAATTAAAAACGTCGCTTGTATGAACGAGTGGCTCTTCAACATACCCATCTATCTCTAATTATATCATGTTTAAAACATGACAAATAAAATATGTCGGCAAGCAATAACGTAAAGAAAAATACAAGGAAAAGTATTTTTTTAAAAACTGCTAGAAAACACCAAATAATACTTAATACTTTGAAATCAAATTCGTACAAAAGAGAAAGGCAATTTCCAACCACTATTGTCCAGGTAATGAGATAGACAAGCGAACTAGAATCAAGAAAGTGTGCTAGTCCAGCAATGGTCCTACGTGGAAGGCACTTCTATATTGCAAACAGTACGTTCTCGTACATTCACGTAACAGACACCTACGTCCGTCCAAGTGAACAAGGTTTAATGAGGTATCGTCAGAGTTAGTGTACGAGAGATAGAGAAAGCGAAGAAAGACAGTGAAATGAGTGAGTCAAGGTTATGAGAAGTAAACAGTTGTGAGTTGTAATATCATGAAAGACTGTAGACTGTGTTAACATCAGTAAAAGAGAACTGTGTATTTGTGTAATTAGTGTATGAGAGACAGAGAAAGCGAAGAAAGACAGTGAAAGGAGTGAGTCAAGGTTATGAGAAGTAAACAGTTGTGAGTTGTAATATCATGAAAGACTGTACACTGTGTTAACATCAGTAAAAGAGAACAGTGTATTTGTGTAATTAGTGTATGAGAGACAGAGAAAGCGAAGAAAGACAGTGAAAGGAGTGAGTCAAGGTTATGAGAAGTAAACAGTTGTGAGTTGTAATGTCATGAAAGACTGTAGACTGTGTTAACATCAGTAAAAGAGAACTGTGTATTTGTGTAATTAGTGTATGAGAGACAGAGAAAGTGAAGAAAGACAGTGAAAGGAGTGAGTCAAGGTTATGAGAAGTAAACAGTTGTGAGTTGTAATATCATGAAAGACTGTAGACTGTGTTAACATCAGTAAAAGAGAACTGTGTATTTGTGTAATTAGTGTATGAGAGACAGAGAAAGCGAAGAAAGACAGTGAAAGGAGTGAGTCAAGGTTATGAGAAGTAAACAGTTGTGAGTTGTAATATCATGAAAGACTGTACACTGTGTTAACATCAGTAAAAGAGAACAGTGTATTTGTGTAATTAGTGTATGAGAGACAGAGAAAGCGAAGAAAGACAGTGAAAGGAGTGAGTCAAGGTTATGAGAAGTAAACAGTTGTGAGTTGTAATATCATGAAAGACTGTAGACTGTGTTAACATTAGTAAAAGAGAACTGTGTATTTGTGTAATTAGTGTATGAGAGACAGAGAAAGTGAAGCATGACAGTGAAAGGAGTGAGTCAAGGTTATGAGAAGTAAACAGTTGTGAGTTGTAATATCATGAAAGACTGTAGACTGTGTTAACATCAGTAAAAGAGAACTGTGTATTTGTGTAATTAGTGTATGAGAGACAGAGAAAGTGAAGAAAGACAGTGAAAGGAGTGAGTCAAGGTTATGAGAAGTAAACAGTTGTGAGTTGTAATATCATGAAAAACTGTAGACTGTGTTAACATCAGTAAAAGAGAAGTGTGTATTTGTGTAATTAGTGTATGAGATAGAGAGAGACAGAGAAAGTGAAGAAAGACAGTGAAAGGAGTGAGTCAAGGTTATGAGAAGTAAACAGTTGTGAGTTGTAATATCATGAAAGACTGTAGACTGTGTTAACATCAGTAAAAGAGAAGTGTGTATTTGTGTAATTAGTGTATGAGATAGAGAGAGACAGAGAAAGTGAAGAAAGACAGTGAAAGGAGTGAGTCAAGGTTATGAGAAGTAAACAGTTGTGAGTTGTAATGTCATGAAAGACTGTAGACTGTGTTAACATCAGTAAAAGAGAACTGTGTATTTGTGTAATTAGTGTATGAGAGACAGAGAAAGTGAAGAAAGACAGTGAAAGGAGTGAGTCAAGGTTATGAGAAGTAAACAGTTGTGAGTTGTAATATCATGAGAGACTGTAGATGTGGTGACGTCGGTAAAGAGAACTGTGTATTTGTGCAACAGTTTTAGATCAAAAATAAAGTGAGAAAAAAGTAGACTGATTTTGTCGTCTTTGTAGACTGCTGTCAGGAGTGGAATTTGTCAGATTGTCATTTTGTTCCAATAGTATCAGAAATGCGACGTGAACGCCACCATGGAGGCAATGTTGGGAAAATTAATGGCCCGGATGCAGAAGATGGAGTCGGAAATGAAATCTGGCATGGAGAAGATGGAACCAAAATGGAATCCGAATTGAACATAGATACCGGCATGGAGAAGATGGAGACAAAAATGGAAAACGTAAACTCCGGAATGGGAGAAATGAATCCAGAATGGACAAAATGGCAAGTGAAATAGCAACAGAGAATTCTGCAATAGAGAAGATCAAGGCGAAAATGAGGGTGAAATTATTGAAATGACCGAGATGAAGATGGAGCTATTGGGCAGGTTGACGGGAAAATAGTCGCCATGAAGGAGTACGCTGAAGTACTCGGCAGGAAGGCAGGAAACTTCTGCCAGAGGGTGGACGTCGTGGATGACGTCGAGGAACGTCTTAGCGCCCTGGAAGGAAGAGTTGACGGCAGCGTCAAGGAACTGGAAGTCAGGGCTAGACAGGATAGCGCGGACCTTGTGGGGGGAGAGTGCCTAGTTGCCGAGGTGATAGTTACACCCGTCTCGGAGAACGGAAGTGTATGACCGACGAAGGCAAAGAGCTAGCTCAGGGTCCCCTGTGTGTTGGGGATGCAGCTAACAAGGACATGTGCCGAACAACTGCCAGCGGGAAAGCCTACTGGCAAGCGAGGAACAAGTAAGAACCACCTTGCTGTGGGACGTGGAGGAACCGTTTAGGTCATCCAATCAGGAGACTCAGGGTCCCCTGTGTGTTGAGGTTGCAGCTAACAAGGTCATGTCCCGAACAACTGCCAGCGGGAAAGCCTACTGGCAAGGGAGGAACAAGTAAGAACCACCTTGCTGTGGGACGTGGAGGAACCGTTTAGGCCATCCAATCAGGAGGCTCTGAGTCCCCTGTGTGTTGGGGATGCGGCTAACAAGGACATGTCCCGAACAACTGCCAGCGGGAAAGCCTACTGGCAAGGGAGGAACAAGTAAGAACCACCTTGCTGTGGGACGTGGAGGAACCGTTTAGGTCATCCAATCAGGAGACTCTGAGTCCCCTGTGTGTTGGGGATGCCGCTAACAAGGACATGTCCCGAACAACTGCCAGCGGGAAAGCCTACTGGCAAGGGAGGAACAAGTAAGAACCACCTTGCTGTGGGACGTGGAGGAACCGTTTAGGTCATCCAATCAGGAGACTCTGAGTCCCCTGTGTGTTGGGGATGCCGCTAACAAGGACATGTCCCGAACAACTGCCAGCGGGAAAGCCTACTGGCAAGGGAGGAACAAGTAAGAACCACCTTGCTGTGGGACGTGGAGGAACCGTTTAGGTCATCCAATCAGGAGACTCAGGGTCCCCTGTGTGTTGGGGATGCCGCTAACAAGGACATGTCCCGAACAACTGCCAGCGGGAAAGCCTACTGGCAAGGGAGGAACAAGTAAGAACCACCTTGCTGTGGGACGTGGAGGAACCGTTTAGGTCATCCAATCAGGAGACTCTGAGTCCCCTGTGTGTTGGGGATGCCGCTAACAAGGACATGTCCCGAACAACTGCCAGCGGGAAAGCCTACTGGCAAGGGAGGAACAAGTAAGAACCACCTTGCTGTGGGACGTGGAGGAACCGTTTAGGCCATCCAATCAGCAGACTCTGAGTGCTCTGAATAGAAGAATGGAGGACGATATCGTGGACGGCAGGATACAGGGGAAACCGTACAGGGTACGAGTAAACATGAGTGCAGCTGTGACCGTGATTTGATCGAAAACTCACACAAATAATATGTCGGAAATGGTTCACTCTACATAATTGTGTATTTTAGCAAGATCTACATTTTTGTATAGTAAGATTTGGTCTATCTCTTACGGTTTACCATTATGCATAAGTTATCCAAAGTAAATAGGACTTCAAGGATTATAGCCAGAAAGTTCAAGATATACATTTCATTTGTCATAAAAATATCTCAAACATATGGCACTTTAATCAAAATCGTTAGTCATTTTCAAAAAAATAAAAATTCTCGAAAAAGTTTCCACGTAAAGGGTAGTTTAGGGTGGAGGAATTGTCTTCAAAATCTTCGTGTCGCATCCTTAAAAGACATTAAACTTAAATACCAAGAGGTTAAATCAGAAACTGAAAAATTCAATGCCATAGCCGGAATTTGAACCACGGATCTTTCGCTCACGAACCGGCTGCTCTAACCATTAAGCTACCATGGCCATCTTGCCAGTGCGACATTACATTCCCCAGCTGATTCGCACTTCTTCCCGGTAGACCACAAGGGAATCTCACATCAGAGATAAATACCCCAAGGGCGACTTACAGTTGTAAGTACTTTATGTCCCGGGTTTATGTAAACTTAAGATGGTAATTATTATTGAATAATAATTAATTAAATAATAATATTAATTAAATAAGTGGGTATTATTTGGTTGAAATGCACAACTTGCGATGTTCTGTACCTACATAAGTGGGTATTATTTGGTTGAAATGCGCAACTTGCGATGTTCTGTACCTACATAAATGGGTATTATTTGGTTGAAATGCACAACTTGCGATGTTCTGTTACCTACATAAGTGGGTATATATTTGGTTGAAATGCACAACTTGCGATGTTCTGTTACCTACATAAGTGGGTATATATTTGGTTGAAATGCGCAACTTGCGATGTTCTGTTACCTACATAAGTGGGTATATATTTGGTTGAAATGCGCAACTTGCGATGTTCTGTTACCTACATAAGTGGGTATATATTTGGTTGAAATGCGCAACTTGCGATGTTCTGTTACCTACATAAGTGGGTATGTATTAGGTTGAAATGCGCAACTTGCGATGTTCTGTACCTACATAAGTGGGTATATATTTGGTTGAAATGCGCAACTTGCGATGTTCTGTTACCTACATAAGTGGGTATGTATTAGGTTGAAATGCACTACTTGCGATGTTCTGTACCTACATAAGTGGGTATATATTTGGTTGAAATGCGCAACTTGCGATGTTCTGTACCTACATAAGTGGGTATGTATTTGGTTGAAATGCGCTACTTGCGATGTTCTGTACCTACATAAGTGGGTATTATTTGGTTGAAATGCACTACTTGCGATGTTCTGGACCTACATAAGTGGGTATTATTTGGTTGAAATGCGCAACTTGCGATGTTCTGTACCTACATAAGTGGGTATATATTTGGTTGAAATGCGCAACTTGCGATGTTCTGTACCTACATAAGTGGGTATGTATTTGGTTGAAATGCGCTACTTGCGATGTTCTGTACCTACATAAGTGGGTATGTATTTGGTTGAAATGCGCAACTTGCGATGTTCTGTACCTACATAAGTGGGTATGTATTTGGTTGAAATGCACTACTTGCGATGTTCTGTACCTACATAAGTGGGTATGTATTTGGTTGAAATGTGCAACTTGCGATGTTGTGTACCTACATAAGTGGGTATTATTTGGTTGAAATGCACTACTTGCGATGTTCTGTACCTACATAAGTGGGTATGTATTTGGTTGAAATGCACTACTTGCGATGTTGTGTACCTACATAAGTGGGTATGTATTTGGTTGAAATGCACTACTTGCGATGTTCTGTACCTACATAAGTGGGTATGTATTTGGTTGAAATGCACAACTTGCGATGTTCTGTACCTACATAAGTGGGTATGTATTTGGTTGAAATGCACAACTTGCGATGTTCTGTACCTACATAAGTGGGTGTGTATTTGGTTGAAATGCGCAACTTGCGATGTTCTGTACCTACATAAGTGGGTATTATTTGGTTGAAATGCGCAACTTGCGATGTTCTGTTACCTACATAAGTGGGTATGTATTTGGTTGAAATGCACAACTTGCGATGTTCTGTACCTACATAAGTGGGTGTGTATTTGGTTGAAATGCGCAACTTGCGATGTTCTGTACCTACATAAGTGGGTATTATTTGGTTGAAATGCGCAACTTGCGATGTTCTGTACCTACATAAGTGGGTATGTATTTGGTTGAAATGCGCAACTTGCGATGTTCTGTACCTACATAAGTGGGTATTATTTGGTTGAAATGCACTACTTGCGATGTTCTGTACCTACATAAGGGTATGTTTGTGTGCCGCAGGGCTCATGAGGCGAGTCCAGGAAGACGGAAGCCGGTGATAGCGGCGAGAGATGGTCGGGCACCGTGGTGGACATTGTCAATGGCCCGGCAGCACATCCACACTGGGGGCGGCGCGGGCGGCGGGAACCTGTCGCAGCAGCAGCCGCCGCACGACCCCTCCACCACAACGGGGTCCACCTCCTTTCAGTCTTCAGTCTTCCTGCTGATCATCTGCTGCTAAATTCTTTCACCCTGGAGACTTTAACGCAAGCGGGTATCATCTTCATCATGGGGGTAGCCATCATCGTGACGAACGTCCTCATCATAGCTACCTTCCTCAACTTTCGAGGTAAGTGTTCAAACCTCATTGGATCGATGAACCTTTCAATATGCCATCACTGTACTTGCTATTTCCTCTCGTGTGAGTGTGTCAGTATGTGAGTGTACAAATCTCATTGGATCGATGACAAACCTTTCAATATCCCATCACTGTACTTGCTATTTCCTCTCGTGTGAGTGTGTCAGTATGTGAGTGTGAGTATGTGCGTGAGTGTGAGAGTGTGTGAGTGGGTGTGTCTGGGACTGTGTGTGAGTGTGAGAGTGTGTGAGTGAGTGTGTCTGGGACTGTGTGTGAGTGTGAGAGTGTGTGAGTGAGTGTGTCTGGGACTGTGTGTGAGTGAATGTGTGAGTGTGAGTACGTCAGTGTGTGAGTGAGTGTGTCTGGGACTGTGTGTGAGTGTGAGAGTGTGTGAGTGAGTGTGTCTGGGACTGTGTGTGAGTGTGAGAGTGTGTGAGTGAGTGTGTCTGGGACTGTGTGTGAGTGTGAGAGTGTGTGAGTGAGTGTGTCTGGGACTGTGTGTGAGTGAATGTGTGAGTGTGAGTACGTCAGTGTGTGAGTGAGTGTGTCTGGGACTGTGTGTGAGTGTGAGAGTGTGTGAGTGAGTGTGTCTGGGACTGTGTGTGAGTGAATGTGTGAGTGTGAGTACGTCAGTGTGTGAGTGAGTGTGTCTGGGACTGTGTGTGAGTGTGAGAGTGTGTGAGTGAGTGTGTCTGGGACTGTGTGTGAGTGTGAGAGTGTGTGAGTGAGTGTGTCTGGGACTGTGTGTGAGTGTGAGAGTGTGTGAGTGAGTGTGTCTGGGACTGTGTGTGAGTGAATGTGTGAGTGTGAGTACGTCAGTGTGTGAGTGAGTGTGTCTGGGACTGTGTGTGAGTGTGAGAGTGTGTGAGTGAGTGTGTCTGGGACTGTGTGTGAGTGTGAGAGTGTGTGAGTGAGTGTGTCTGGGACTGTGTGTGAGTGAATGTGTGAGTGTGAGTACGTCAGTGTGTGAGTGAGTGTGTCTGGGACTGTGTGTGAGTGTGAGAGTGTGTGAGTGAGTGTGTCTGGGACTGTGTGTGAGTGTGAGAGTGTGTGAGTGAGTGTGTCTGGGACTGTGTGTGAGTGAATGTGTGAGTGTGAGTACGTCAGTGTGTGAGTGAGTGTGTCTGGGACTGTGTGTGAGTGAGTGTGTCTGGGACTGTGTGTGAGTGAGTGTGTCTGGGACTGTGTGTGAGTGTGAGAGTGTGTGAGTGAGTGTGTCTGGGACTGTGTGTGAGTGTGAGTACGTCAGTATGTGAGTGCCTGTATGTGAGTGAGTGTGAGTATGTGCGTGAGTGTGGGAGTGTGTGAGTGAGTGTGTCTGGGACTGTGTGTGAGTGAATGTGTGAGTGCGTCAGTATGTGAGTGTGATTATGTGCGTGAGTGTGATTATGTGCGTGAGTGTGAGTGTGTGTGAGTGAGTGTGTCTGGGACTGTGTGTGAGTGTGAGAGTGTGTGAGTGAGTGTGTCTGGGACTGTGTGTGAGTGAATGTGTGAGTGTGAGTACGTCAGTGTGTGAGTGAGTGTGTCTCGGACTGTGTGTGAGTGTGAGTGTGTGTGAGTGAGTGTGTCTGGGACTGTGTGTGAGTGTGAGAGTGTGTGAGTGAGTGTGTCTGGGACTGTGTGTGAGTGTGAGTACGTCAGTATGTGAGTGCCTGTATGTGAGTGAGTGTGAGTATGTGCGTGAGTGTGGGAGTGTGTGAGTGAGTGTGTCTGGGACTGTGTGTGAGTGTGAGTGTGTGTGAGTGAGTGTGTCTGGGACTGTGTGTGAGTGTGAGTGTGTGTGAGTGAGTGTGTCTGGGACTGTGTGTGAGTGTGAGAGTGTGTGAGTGAGTGTGTCTGGGACTGTGTGTGAGTGTGAGTACGTCAGTATGTGAGTGCCTGTATGTGAGTGAGTGTGAGTATGTGCGTGAGTGTGGGAGTGTGTGAGTGAGTGTGTCTGGGACTGTGTGTGAGTGAATGTGTGAGTGTGAGTACGTCAGTATGTGAGTGTGTGAGTGAGTGTGTCTGGGACTGTGTGTGAGTGAATGTGTGAGTGTGAGTACGTCAGTATGTGAGTGTGTGAGTGAGTGTGTCTGGGACTGTGTGTGAGTGTGAGTATGTGTGTCTGAGACTGTGTGTGAGTGAATGTGTGAGTGTGAGTACGTCAGTATGTGACTGTGTGAGTGAGTGTGTCTGGGACTGTGTGTGAGTGTGAGTGAGTGTGTCTGGGACTGTGTATGAGTGAATGTGTGAGTGTGAGTACGTCAGTATGTGAGTGTGTGAGTGAGTGTGTCTGGGACTGTGTGTGAGTGAATGTGTGAATCTGAGTACGTCAGTATGTGAGTGTGTGAGTGAGTGTCTGGGACTGTGTGTGAGTGAATGTGTGAATGTGAGTACGTCAGTATGTGAGTGTGTGAGTGAGTGTGTCTGGGACTGTGTGTGAGTGAATGTGTGAGTGTGAGTACGTCAGTATGTGAGTGTGTGAGTGAGTGTGTCTGGGACTGTGTGTGAGTGTGAGTGAGTGTGAGTACGTCAGCATGTGAGTGTGTGAGTGAGTGTGTCTGGGACTGTGTGTGAGTGTGAGTGAGTGTGTCTGGGACTGTGTATGAGTGAATGTGTGAGTGTGAGTACGTCAGTATGTGAGTGTGTGAGTGAGTGTGTCTGGGACTGTGTGTGAGTGAATGTGTGAATGTGAGTACGTCAGTATGTGAGTGTGTGAGTGAGTGTGTCTGGGACTGTGTGTGAGTGAATGTGTGAATGTGAGTACGTCAGTATGTGAGTGTGTGAGTGAGTGTGTCTGGGACTGTGTGTGAGTGAATGTGTGAGTGTGAGTACGTCAGTATGTGAGTGTGTGAGTGAGTGTGTCTGGGACTGTGTGTGAGTGAATGTGTGAGTGTGAGTACGTCGTCAGTATGTGAGTGTGTGAGTGAGTGTGTCTGGGACTGTGTGTGAGTGAATGTGTGAGTGTGAGTACGTCAGTATGTGAGTGTGTGAGTGAGTGTGTCTGGGACTGTGTGTGAGTGTGAGTGTCTGAGACTGTGAGTGTGTGTGGGAGTGAGTGAATGTGTGAGTGCGTGTGCGTCAATATGTGAGTGCGCATGGGTGTGAGTATGTGCGTGAGTGTGGGAGTGTGTGCATGAGTGTGTTTATGTGTGTGCGTGAATGTGCGTGAGTATGTATAAGTGTGTATGCGTGAGTGTGTATGTGTGAGTGTGAGTATGTGTGAGTGTGTGTGAGTGTGAGTTTGTGTGAGTGTGTGTGAATGAGTGTCAGTGTGTGTGAGTGTGTGAGTGAGTATGTGTAAGTGAGTATGTGTAAGTGTGTATGTGTGAGTGTGAGTATGTGTGAGTGTATGTGAGTGAGAGAGTGTGTGTGTGTGAGTGAGTATGTGTAAGTGTGTATGTGTGAGTGGAGTGTGAGTATGTGTGAGTGTATGTGTGTGAGTGTGAGTATGTGTGAGTGTATGTGAGTGTGAGTTTGTGTGAGTGTGTGTGAATGAGTGTGAGTGTGTGTGAGTGAGTATGTGTAAGTGTGTATCTGTGAGTGTGAGTATGTGTGAGTGTATGTGAGTGTGTGTGCATTTGGGTATGTGTGAGTGTGAGTATTTGTAAGTGTGTATGTGTGTGAGTGTGACTATGTGTGAGTGTGTGTGAGTGTGAGTGTGACTATGTGTATGTGTATGTGTGTGTGAGCGTGAGTGTGACTATGTGTGAGTGTGTGTGCATTTGGGCATGTGTGAGTGTGAGTATTTGTAAGAGTGTATGTGTGTGAGTGTGAGTGTGTGTGTGAGTGTGAGTGTGACTATGTGTATGTGTGAGTGTGAGTGTGTGTGTGAGTGTGAGTGTGACTATGTTTGAGTGTGTGTGCATTTGGGTATGTGTGAGTGTAAGTATTTGTAAGTGTGTATGTGAGTGTGAGTGTGTGTGCATTTGGGTATGTGTGAGTGTGAGTATTTGTAAGTGTGTATGTGTGTCTGAGTGTGAGTGTGAGTGTGACTATGTGTATGTGTGACTGTGTGTGTGTGAGTGTGAGTGTGAGTGTGACTATGTGTATGTGTGAGTGTGAGTGTGTGTGTGAGTGTGAGTGTGACTATGTTTGAGTGTGTGTGCATTTGGGTATGTGTGAGTGTGAGTATTTGTAAGTGTCTATGTGAGTGTGAGTGTGTGTATGAGTGTGACTATGTGTGAGTGTGTGTGCATTTGGGTATGTCTGAGTGTGAGTATTTGTAAGTGTGTATGTGTGTGAGTGTGTGTGTGAGTGTGAGTGTGTGTGCATTTGGGTATGTGTGAGTGTGAGTATTTGTAAGTGTGTATGTGTGTGTGAGTGTGAGTGTGACTATGTTTGAGTGTGTGTGCATTTGGGTATGTGTGAGTGTGAGTATTTGTAAGTGTGTATGTGTGTGAGTGTGAGTGTGAGTGTGTGTGCATTTGGGTATGTGTGAGTGTGAGTATTTGTAAGTGTGTATGTGTGTGAGTGTGTGTGCATTTGGGTATGTGTGAGTGTGAGTATTTGTAAGTGTGTATGTGTGTCTGAGTGTGAGTGTGAGTGTGACTATGTGTATGTGTGACTGTGTGTGTGTGAGTGTGAGTGTGACTATGTTTGAGAGTGTGTGCATTTGGGCATGTGTGAGTGTGAGTATTTGTAAGTGTGTATGTGTGTGAGTGTGAGTGTGTGTGTGAGTGTGACTATGTGTGAGTGTGTGCATTTGGGTATGTGTGAGTGTGAGTATTTGTAAGTGTGTATGTGTGTGAGTGTGAGTGTGTGTGCATTTGGGTATGTGTGAGTGTGAGTATTTGTAAGTGTGTATGTGTGTGTGAGTGTGAGTGTGACTGTGTGAGTGTGTGTGCATTTGGGTATATGTGAGTGTGAGTATTTGTAAGTGTGTATGTGTGTGAGTGTGAGTGTGTGTGCATTTGGGTATGTGTGAGTGTGAGTATTTGTAAGTGTGTATGTGTGTGTGAGTGTGAGTGTGACTGTGTGAGTGTGTGTGCATTTGGGTATATGTGAGTGTGAGTATTTGTAAGTGTGTATGTGTGTGTGAGTGTGAGTGTGTGTGTGTGAGTGTGAGTGTGACTATGTGTGAGTGTGTGTGCATTTGGGTGTGTGTGAGTGTGAGTATTTGTAAGTGTGTATGTGTGTGTGAGTACGCGTGTTTGTCTGCGGGTGTCTGTATGTGGACAGCGTAACTCTAAACCGAAAAGCCGTTTAAAAACCAAAGTTGGTGTGTAAGTGTGACATCTTTTAAGGATACTGCACGAAAATGTTGAAGAAAATTCTTCCACCCTAAACTACACTTTACATGGAACATTTTTCAAAAATCTTTATTTTCTCCAAAATGGCTCTAACGATTTTCATTAAAACGCCATATGTTTAAAATATTTTTATGACAAATGAACTGCATATTTTGATGTATAAACTTAGGCTTTCACCGATTTGATGACCATTAGATATGTTTAGCTTTTCCGGGCTTGTAGGGCGTGACGAAAATCAGCGATAAGATAATTTATACAAACGTTTATCTCAACTAACACGAAGAAGATATAGGAATAAGAGTGCTTAGTTAGTTCAAGAGTAGAGGAAGTCATGTTAGTGCCATACTGAGCCAGTAGATTCAAATTTATTCATAATTACTGTATTTGTACTCGTGAAAGTGGCAGGCAATTCACCACGAATTTCTCAATAAATGCATCCATACTGTCTTGCTGTGTTAGACAGGCGTCTAATGTCTACCTGACCGATAAGTGTAGGCTTCCCCGGGTCGCTAGGCGAGTACTTCCATATCCCAGCGCCAGCTAGTGTTGTAGCAGCACCACGTCAGGAGAAACAAATGCATTAGTACTGTCTTGCTGTGTTAGACAGGCGACTAATGTCTACCTGACCGATAAGTGTAGGCTTCCCCGGGTCGCCAGGCGAGTACTTCCATATCCCAGCGCCAGCTAGTGTTGTGGCAGCACCACGTCAGGAGAAACAAATGCATCCGTACTGTCTGTGTTAGACAGGAGACTAATGTCTACCTGACCGATAAGTGTAGGCTTCCCCGGGTCCCCAGGCGAGTACTTGCATATCCCAGCGCCAGCTAGTGTTGTGGCAGCACCACGTCAGGAGAAACAAATGCATCCGTACTGTCTGTGTTAGACAGGAGACTAATGTCTACCTGACCGATAAGTGTAGGCTTCCCCGGGTCGCCAGGCAAGTACTTCCATATCCCAGCGCCAGCTAGTGTTGTGGCAGCACCACGTCAGGAGAAACAAATGCATTAGTACTGTCTTGCTGTGTTAGACAGGCGACTAATGTCTACCTGACCGATAAGTGTAGGCTTCCCCGGGTCCCCAGGCGAGTACTTCCATATCCCAGCGCCAGCTAGTGTTGTGGCAGCACCACGTCAGGAGAAACAAATGCATTAGTACTGTCTTGCTGTGTTAATCAGGCGACTAATGTCTACCTGACTGATAAGTGTAGGCTTCCCCGGGTCCCCAGGCGAGTACTTCCATATCCCAGCGCCAGCTAGTGTTGTGGCAGCACCACGTCAGGAGAAACAAATGCATCAGTACCGTGTTGCTGTGTTAGACAGGCGACTAATGTCTACCTGACCGATAAGTGTAGGCTTCCCCGGGTCCCCAGGCGTGTACTTCCATATTCCAGCGCCAGCTAGTGTTGTGGCAGCACCACATCAGGAGAAACAAATGCATCCGTACTGTCTGTGTTAGACAGGCGACTAATGTCTACCTGACCGATAAGTGTAGGCTTCCCCGGGTACCCAGGCGAGTACTTCCATATCCCAGCGCCAGCTAGTGTTGTGGCAGCACCACGCCAGGGGAAACAAATGCATCAGTACTGTCTTGCTGTGTTACACAGGCGACTAATGTCTACCTGACCGATAAGTGTATGTTTCCCCGGGTCCCCAGGCGTGTACTTCCATATCCCAGCACCAGCTAGTGTTGTGGCAGCACCACGCCAAGAGACACAAATGCATCCGTACTGTCTTGCTGTACTAGACAGGCGACTAATGTCTACCTTACCGTTAAGTGTAGGCTTCCCCGGGTCCCCAGGCGAGTACTTGCATATCCCAGCGCCAGCTAGTGTTGTGGAAGCACCACGTCAGGTGAAACAAATGCATCCGTACTGTCTTGCTGTGTTAGACAGGCAACTAATGTCTACCTGACCGATAAGTGTAGGCTTCCCCGGGTCCCCAGGCGATTACTTTCATATCCCAGCGCCAGCTAGTGTTGTGGCAGCACCACGTCAGGAGAAACAAATGCATCCGTACTGTCTGTGTTAGACAGGCGACTAATGTCTACCTGACCGATAAGTGTATGTTTCCCCGGGTCCCCAGGCGTGTACTTCGATATCCCAGCGCCAGCTAGTGTTGTGGCAGCACCACGTCAGGAGAAACAAATGCATCCGTACTGTGTTGCTGTGTTAGACAGGCGAGTAATGTCTACCTGACCGATAAGTGTAGGCTTCCCCGGGTCGCCAGGCGAGTACTTGCATATCCCAGCGCCAGCTAGTGTTGTGGCAGCTCCATGTCAGGAGAAACAAATGTATCCGTACTGTCTTGCTGTATTAGACAGGCGAGTAATGTCTACCTGACCGTTAAGTGTAGGCTTCCCCGGGTCGCCAGGCGAGTACTTCCATATCCCAGCGCCAGCTAGTGCTGTGGCAGCACCACGCCAAGAGAAACAAATGCATCCGTACTGTCTTGCTGTGTTAGACAGGCGAGTAATGCCTACCTGACCGATAAGTGTAGGCTTCCCCGGGTCGCCAGGCGAGTACTTGCATATCCCAGCGCCAGCTAGTGTTCTGGCAGCACCACGCCAGGGGAAACAAATGTGCACTAGGTTGGACCCCCTTGGAATGATAGAAGTCCAAGTGGTGTAGGAGAGAAACCGGACTGAGCCAGCCGCAGTCGGGGTGCTTCTAATTGAGACAATGTAGGGATCCTGCCATCTGCTCTGTTCCGGCCGCCCTCGGGATCCATTTATCTCATCCATCCTCCTGTCAGGAACATAGACACAAAAGATCACCTTTCAGTCGAGGTACTAAGTCGCTCTCCGTAAGTTGTCACTGAGTCATATATGCTGTTTGTTGTTTTCTAGTGCCTTGCATCTGGCAATGAAGCCACTAGCATTCGTGCCTTCCAATACTTTTGAACTGTAGTTTCTTCTGATCTTAATGCTTCAATTTGGAACTGTTGTGATGAAATTTGCCTAAAGATGTCCCCACCCGGAGATCCGATTGGGGGACAGTTTTAACTCCGGAATGTTTATCTTTAGGACTCATATTCTGTATGTGGCTTTCATGTAACTGTTTTCTTAACGGGCACCAGTTTTACAATGTGGCAGTTACATCACCCGACTTAAACCCCCATTTTGCAAGGGGGACCACACCTATCGTTGGTCAACGGGTCCATCGTACCTAGCCGGGAGGACTAAATAGATGATATTTAGATCCACCGACCTTCCCCTCATGTGCCTCTGAGGGACGCTGTTGGGCTGTGATAGGCCAGCACATATGTAAATGACATTTCCTCCATTTTAGATGAAACATTTATACCGCTGTGATTCGGTCCCCAGAGCCTCATCTGTTAAAAGCAGGGTGCACCACGGGCAGGATGAGGATGGGAATTGGGTAGGAGAGGCCATAGGAGGCGCATCACTACCCCTTACTACCCCATTGAGTCATATATACTTATGATACATTCACCTCATCCATCCTCCTGTCAGGAGCATAGACACAAAAGATCACCTTTCAGTCGAGGTACTAAGTCGCTCTCCGAAAGTTGTCATTGAGTCATATATACTTATGAACTTATGATCCATTCACCTCATCCATCCTCCTGTCAGGAACATAGACACATAAGATCACCTTTCAGTCGAGGTACTAAGTCCCTCTCCGTAAGTTGTCATTGAGTCATATATACTTATGATACATTCACCTCATCCATCCTCCTGTCAGGAGCATAGACACAAAAGATCACCTTTCAGTCGAGGTACTAAGTCCCTCTCCGTAAGTTGTCATTGAGTCATATATACTTATGAACTTATGATCCATTCACCTCATCCATCCTCCTGTCAGGAGCATAGACACAAAAGATCACCTTTCAGTCGAGGTACTAAGTCGCTCTCCGTAAGTTGTCATTGAGTCATATATACTTATGAACTTATGATCCATTCACCTCATCCATCCTCCTGTCAGGAACATAGACACAAAAGATCACCTTTCAGTCGAGGTACTAAGTCGCTCTCCGTAAGTTGTCATTGAGTCATATATACTTATGATACATTCACCTCATCCATCCTCCTGTCAGGAGCATAGACACAAAAGATCACCTTTCAGTCGAGGTACTAAGTCGCTCTCCGTAAGTTGTCATTGAGTCATATATACTTATGAACTTATGATCCATTCACCTCATCCATCCTCCTGTCAGGAACATAGACACAAAAGATCACCTTTCAGTCGAGGTACTAAGTCGCTCTCCGTAAGTTGTCATTGAGTCATATATACTTATGAACTTATGATCCATTTACCTCATCCATCCTCCTGTCAGGAACATAGACATAAAAGATCACCTTTCAGTCGTGGTACTAAGTCCCTCTCCGTAAGTTGTCATTGAGTCATATATACTTATGATACATTCACCTCATCCATCCTCCTGTCAGGAACATAGACACAAAAGATCACCTTTCAGTCGTGGTACTAAGTCGCTCTCCGTAAGTTGTCATTGAGTCATATATACTTATGATACATTCACCTCATCCATCCTCCTGTCAGGAACATAGACACAAAAGATCACATTTCAGTAGAGGTACTAAGTCCCTCTCCGTAAGTTGTCATTGAGTCATATATACTTATGATACATTCACCTCATCCATCCCCCTGTCAGGAACATAGACACAAAAGATCACCTTTCAGTCGAGGTACTAAGTCGCTCTCCGAAAGTTGTCATTGAGTCATATATACTTATGAACTTATGATTCATTTACCTCATCTATCCTCCTGTCAGGAACATAGACACAAAAGATCACCTTTCAGTCGAGGTACTAAGTAGCTCTCCGAAAGTTGTCATTGAGTCATATATACTTATGAACTTATGATTCATTTACCTCATCCATCCTCCTGTCAGGAACATAGACACAAAAGATCACCTTTCAGTCGAGGTACTAAGTCGCTCTCCGTAAGTTGTCATTGAGTCATATATACTTATGAACTTATGATCCATTTACCTCATCCATCCTCCTGTCAGGAACATAGACACAAAAGATCACCTTTCAGTCGAGGTACTAAGTCCCTCTCCGTAAGTTGTCATTGAGTCATATATATTTATGATACATTCACTTCATGCATCCTCCTGTCTGGAACATAGACACAAAAGATCAGATTTTAGTCAAGGTACTAAGTCCCTCTCCGTAAGTTGTCATTGAGTCATATATACTTATGATACATTCACCTCATCCATCCTCCAGTCAGGAACATAGACACAAAAGATCACATTTCAGTCGAGGTACTAAGTCCCTCTCCGTAAGTTGTCATTGAGTCATATATACTTATGATACATTTACCTCATCCATCCTCCAGTCAGGAACATAGACACAAAAGATCACATTTCAGTCGAGGTACTAAGTCCCTCTCCGTAAGTTGTCATTGAGTCATATATACTTATGGTACATTCACCTCATCCATCCTCCTGTCAGGAACATAGACACAAAAGATCACCTTTCAGTCGAGGTACTAAGTCCCTCTCCGTAAGTTGTCATTGAGTCATATATACTTATGATACATTTACCTCATCCATCCTCCAGTCAGGAACATAGACACAAAAGATCAGATTTTAGTCAAGGTACTAAGTCCCTCTCCGTAAGTTGTCATTGAGTCATATATACTTATGGTACATTCACCTCATCCATCCTCCTGTCAGGAACATAGACACAAAAGATCACCTTTCAGTCGAGGTACTAAGTCCCTCTCCGTAAGTTGTCATTGAGTCATATATACTTATGATACATTTACCTCATCCATCCTCCAGTCAGGAACATAGACACAAAAGATCACATTTCAGTCGAGGTACTAAGTCCCTCTCCGTAAGTTGTCATTGAGTCATATATACTTATGATACATTTACCTCATCCATCCTCCAGTCAGGAACATAGACACAAAAGATCACCTTTTAGTCGAGGTACTAAGTCCCTCTCCGTAAGTTGTCATTGAGTCATATATACTTATGATACACTCACCTCATTCATCCTTCTGTCAGGAACATAGACACAAAAGATCACCTTTCATTCGAGGTACTAAGTCGCTCTCCGTAAGTTGTCATTGAGTCATATATACTTATGATACATTCACCTCATCCATCCTCCTGTCAGGAACATAGACACAAAGGTACACATTTCAGTCGAGGTACTAAGTCCCTCTCCGTAAGTTGTCATTGAGTCATATATACTTATGATACATTCACCTCATCCATCCTCCAGTCAGGAACATAGACACAAAGGTACACATTTCAGTCGAGGTACTAAGTCCCTCTCCGTAAGTTGTCATTGAGTCATATATGCTTATGATACACTCACCTCATTCATCCTTCTGTCAGGAACATAGACACAAAAGATCACCTTTCAGTCGAGGTACTAAGTCGCTCTCCGTAAGTTGTCATTGAGTCATATATACTTATGATACACTCACCTCATTCATCCTCCTGTCAGGAACATAGACACAAAAGATCACCTTTCAGTCGAGGTACTAAGTCCCTCTCCGTAAGTTGTCATTGAGTCATATACTTATGATACATTCACCTCATCCATCCTCCTGTCAGGAACATAGACACAAAAGATCACCTTTCAGTCGAGGTACTAAGTCGCTCTCCGTAAGTTGTCATTGAGTCATATATACTTATGATACACTCACCTCATTCATCCTCCTGTCAGGAACATAGACACAAAAGATCACCTTTCAGTCGAGGTACTAAGTCGCTCTCCGTAAGTTGTCATTGAGTCATATATACTTATGATACATTCACCTCATCCATCCTCCTGTCAGGAACATAGACACAAAAGATCACATTTCAGTCGAGGTACTAAGTCCCTCTCCGTAAGTTGTCATTGAGTCATATATACTTATGATACATTCACCTCATCCATCCTCCTGTCAGGAACATAGACACAAAAGATCACATTTCAGTCGAGGTACTAAGTCCCTCTCCGTAAGTTGTCATTTTGTCATATATACTTATGATACATTCACCTCATCCATCCTCCTGTCAGGAACATAGACACAAAAGATCACCTTTCAGTCGAGGTACTAAGTCCCTCTCCGTAAGTTGTCATTTTGTCATATATACTTATGATACATTCACCTCATCCATCCTCCTGTCAGGAACATAGACACAAAAGATCACCTTTCAGTCGAGGTACTAAGTCCCTCTCCGTAAGTTGTCATTTTGTCATATATACTTATGATACAGTCACCTCATTCAGCCTCCTGTCAGGAACATAGACACAAAAGATCACCTTTCAGTCGAGGTACTAAGTACCTCTCCGTAAGTTGTCATTGTGTCATATATACTTATGATACATTCACCTCATCCATCCTCCTGTCAGGAACATAGACACAAAAGATCACTTTTCAGTCGAGGTACTAAGTCCCTCTCCGTAAGTTGTCATTTTGTCATATATACTTATGATACATTCACCTCATCCATCCTCCTGTCAGGAACATAGACACAAAAGATCACCTTTCAGTCGAGGTACTAAGTCCCTCTCCGTAAGTTGTCATTTTGTCATATATACTTATGATACATTCACCTCATCCATCCTCCTGTCAGGAACATAGACACAAAAGATCACCTTTCAGTAGAGGTACTAAGTCCCTCTCCGTAAGTTGTCATTTTGTCATATATACTTATGATACATTCACCTCATCCATCCTCCTGTCAGGAACATAGACACAAAAGATCACCTTTCAGTAGAGGTACTAAGTCCCTCTCCGTAAGTTGTCATTGAGTCATATATACTTATGATACATTCACCTCATCCATCCTCCTGTCAGGGACATAGACACAAAAGATCACCTTTCAGTCGAGGTACTAAGTCCCTCTCCGTAAGTTGTCATTGAGTCATATATACTTATGATACATTCACCTCATCCATCCTCCTGTCAGGAACATAGACACAAAAGATCACCTTTCAGTCGAGGTACTAAGTCCCTCTCCGTAAGTTGTCATTTTGTCATATATACTTATGATACATTCACCTCATCCATCCTCCTGTCAGGAACATAGACACAAAAGATCACCTTTCAGTCGAGGTACTAAGTCCCTCTCCGTAAGTTGTCATTGAGTCATATATACTTATGATACATTCACCTCATCCATCCTCCTGTCAGGAACATAGACACAAAAGATCATCTTTCAGTCGAGGTACTAAGTCCCTCTCCGTAAGTTGTCATTGAGTCATATATACTTATGATACATTCACCTCATCCATCCTCCTGTCAGGAACATAGACACAAAAGATCACCTTTCAGTCGAGGTACTAAGTCCCTCTCCGTAAGTTGTCATTGAGTCATATATACTTATGATACATTCACCTCATCCATCCTCCAGTCAGGAACATAGACACAAAAGATCACCTTTCAGTCGAGGTACTAAGTCCCTCTCCGTAAGTTGTCATTGAGTCATATATACTTATGATACATTCACCTCATCCATCCTCCTGTCAGGAACATAGACACAAAAGATCACCTTTCAGTCGAGGTACTAAGTCCCTCTCCGTAAGTTGTCATTGAGTCATATATACTTATGATACATTCACCTCATCCATCCTCCTGTCAGGAACATAGACACAAAAGATCATCTTTCAGTCGAGGTACTAAGTCCCTCTCCGTAAGTTGTCATTGAGTCATATATACTTATGATACATTCACCTCATCCATCCTCCTGTCAGGAACATAGACACAAAAGATCACCTTTCAGTCGAGGTACTAAGTCCCTCTCAGTAAGTTGTCATTGAGTCAAGGATCACTTGAACTGAGAATTCAGCAACTGGTGTTCCCTAACTTGTCTTATGCTGTATGGTGTATCAGAAAATGAGGACATTTGGGTGCACAAGATCGATGTGCTGACAAAGAAACGGAACCAAGCACTTGGTTATTACGAGCGTTCAACTCGATATCTGTGACATCACAAATAGCACCTGGTGCAGTAGCCTACTCTCTCCCATCCAAGTAGTGTGTTTACCCTCCGAGACCCAGACTGCATTGCGCATTTGCCGACCGTCTAACACAGCAATGCACCAGAGTAACGACCTCCCAATTCAGAACGTCTGTAATGTTGCAAAATTCTGACAAATAACAAGGAATATTTTCGAAATTCTTCACTTCACAAAAAAGATCATCTCACATAAATTGTGTGTTCTAGTAAGATCTACATGTTGTATAATAAGATTTGGTGTATCTCTTACGGTGTTTTTATTATATTTCTTTGAGCTATGCGTTGATTCTTTTTCTACCCCAGGTCGTGGTACGGGTGAAATGAACAAACACAGGATGTAACTTTGGTATATCACTTTAATTTGCATCTTTCTCGCTTGCAATATTACACTCGTTACACTTAAATTAACTTTCGTCGCACATAATATACTTCCTTCACGTTATTAGTTACTTTGGATCACTTTTAACGTCTACATCTACGCGTGTCACAAAAACGTGTCTTCTCTTTCCATAGACTAGGGCGCTATTAACAAAAATGTTGGCGCGTTTGTATTCATACGCGTATGCGTTTATTTCTCGTGAAGTACACTTTGAAACCCTCCTTCACGTTAAATAGTTCCTGTAATGTTAGGGAAGCGATCTTTATCTATCCTCCCTGCACTTTTAATATTAAATATATATATGGTTCTTATATTTATACATGTTAAATTTGAACACGTTACTTAACATTTATGACATTTTTAAACAATAATTATCTGTGACAATCGAGACAATGGCAATACATTTTCACTTCTCAACAAATCCTTACCAACATAAAAAATAAACTATATTTACAACAAATATTTACATAAATGCTTTCCCTTCGACGTCTAACCATATATTCTGTCTCAACTACTTATACAAAAGTCATCCAGAGTAAACAGGACTATATAGGCTATAGCCAGAAAATTCAAAATATACCTACATTTTATTTGTCAGAAAAATATATTAAAGCTGCGGTATTTTAATGTACTTTGTTAGTCATTTTTGAGAATATCAAAATTTAGAGAAATGTCCCATTGGAGGAATTTTCTTCACAATTTTTGTGTTGCATATATTCAACTTAAATACCAACATTGGCTTTTAACCTACTTTTCGTTTTTCAGTTTTTCTCTACTCATTTTTCTTTTACTATACACAACCGCATTTCTTTCTATATTCCCACTTCTAAATGTAATTATTTTGTTGTTGAACGACGCTGTCAATTGCCAGGATCACATTAGCGTTTCCGGTATGCTGAAATTTCGTCCCGCAGGAGTTCTTTTACATGCTGGTATGGAGAACACTTAAAAACCAGCGGTCTGTGTCGGATTTGAACCCGCGACCTTGGGATGAGAAGGCCAGTGTTTAACCAACTGAGCCACCCAGACCGACATTCCCACTTCTACAAACCACACATATAACTTTTTATATTTTTAAATAGAAATGTAACGTATTAGATACATTCACACGGTTTTCTCTACTCGTTTTCTTTCTGTGGTATTTATGTTTGTTCGACGTGATTTTGAATAGCGTCTTCCCATTGTTTTTATTTAATTATTTTATTGTTTATCCCTTATAGTACGCCAAAAGTAGTGATCAAATCTTTGATAAAGCGTTTTAAGTCTCCAAAGAAACATAAGGCTATTGCACAAGTGCAAGCAAGTGCGAATGGTGAAATGCCGGGCAGCGGTAGCCGCCGCTTGTTGAGGGAAGACCTAACGATAAACTTAAGCAATGTTTGACGAGCATTGGTGTGAGGCAAGACAAGAACAATTCCCCTACATTCACCTCAAAGGCAAGAACGAAGTAGGTAATGTGTAACTTAAATTGTAGTTGGAATTATGGAAAAATGGAGAAGTTTATGTATGTTAGCTACTTGTAGATCAGCAGCAGTGTGCTACTGACGTTAAGTTGTAGCCATAGTGCGGAAGTGAACTTGATCAACTGTGCTGGCTACGTCATACCAGGTGCGCATGCGCACAAACTGTTTAAAATGTGCCAGCGACCCTGTTCCCACGTCTCATCGATTTTAGAGAGAGCGGTACGTTTAAACGGAATAGATTTGCAATTATCGTATAATTATTATACGTTTCAATAGCATTCATAGAAAATATGTATAACTAAATGGTCGGCAAGGTGTCAAAAGTTTGGGCGTTGGCCTGCTCTCTCGCACAGCGGCCGCCATGCTCTGCTGACGTCACTATGTACCTAACCTTAAATACCTACAAGCGACGTTGTAAAGCTCTAGAGAAAGTCAACAATATGGGTATGTGTTGAACATATGTAAGGTACTACGTTACAGGAGTTGTAACTCCGCCACTGAAACCGCTTGTTCCAACTGTGTGTAGGTATGTCGGGTTGCGTTCAGTACGTCCCGACCCCTGCCTTAATATGTACATGGAAAATTTACAACAAACCATGACGTCACACATAGGTATCTGACTTTTGCACCTTAAATGATGACCATAAAACGTGCTACATTCATTCACGCCAGAATCTTATTAGTTATATAAATTATTACTAAATGCATTAAAATCGCTTGTGTAACAGGTGCGAATGACGTAACAAACGATGTATGGAATGAACTTTACTCTCATTTCCACATAAGTCCAACATGTTGTGTAATATGTTTTTATTTCAATTGGCAATTTACTCTGAAAGACGAAGCACGAGTATTTGTCTAACTACCTACGCGAAGTAAGAATCAATATGCCTGCCGAAAATGTGTGCTTGAAACAAAACACGCTCGGCACTACCCAGGCTTCCCTCTTGGTTAAGTGTAACAAGTAACTTTTGTCCCGCAGTATGAAGCTAACGTAGGTAAACATCAGTAGCTATAATGTGTTTGATCCTACCTATTCTTCGACAAACCATCTATAAAAAAGTTTTATTCTTGCACCTACGTCACAGTAATCGACATAAACGTTTCTAGTTGTTTTATTTTCCTTCCTGCAGATGACCCAATGATTCAATGACAACTTGTGGAGGCAGACTTTGTACCTACATATGTCCCAGACACCGGGAGCACCCCACAGGCGGCCGGAACAGAGCAGAGGGCAGGGTCCCCGATTTCTTTCACTGTCTCAACGTGCGCCATAGACGTTATTGCTCGGTCTTAGAACGGGAATACCTAACAGAGTGCGTTACCCTTAAGTGATAAATGTTTTAAGAGCTGGTAGCTATGTAATGGCAAAAAGCGAATAACAAAGGAAGTTCAACCAACAATAACGATTATCTCGCTATAACTGCACCCAAAAAGTAGCATTGTGTGTACGTACGTTTTTATACAGCAATATTTTGTGTATCTCCTATAGTTTATCGGTTACACTAAAGTTATTCAGAACGAAGAGGACTTCAAGGAATATTCACAGAAAATGCAACATATATCTACATCTCATTTGCTATGAAAATATATTAAACACATGGTGTTTTGATTAAAACCATTTGTCATTTTTAATAAAAGCAATATTTCCAAAAATGTTCCATAGAACACATTCCGGGATTTTTTTAAAAATCTTCATGTCGCATCCTTGAAAGATAAACTTAGATACCAAGTTTGGTATTCAACCGACTTTCCGCTTTTGAATTGTGCTGTTGACATACATACATACATACCTACCTGCCTACCTGCCTGCCTGCCTGCCTGCCTGCCTGCCTGCCTGCCTGCCTGCCTGCCCGCCTGCCCGCCTGCCCGCCCGCCCGCCTGCCCGCCCGCCCGCCCGCCCGCCCGCCGGCCCGCCCGCCGGCCGGCCGGCCTGCCGGCCTGCCTGCCGGCCTGCCTGCCGGCCTGCCTGCCTGCCTGCCTGCCTGCCTGCCTGCCTGCCTGCCTGCCTGCCTGCCTGCCTGCCTGCCTGCCTGCCTGCCTGCCTGCCTGCCTGCCTGCCTGCCTGCCTGCCTGCCTGCCTGCCTGCCTGCCTGCCTGCCTGCCTGCCTGCCTGCCTGCCTGCCTGCCTGCCTGCCTGCCTGCCTGCCTGCCTGCCTGCCTGCCTGCCTGCCTGCCTGCCTGCCTGCCTGCCTGCCTGCCTGCCTGCCTGCCTGCCTGCCTGCCTGCCTGCCTGCCTGCCTGCCTGCCTGCCTGCCTGCCTGCCTGCCTGCCTGCCTGCCTGCCTGCCTGCCTGCCTGCCTGCCTGCCTGCCTGCCTGCCTGCCTGCCTGCCTGCCTGCCTGCCTGCCTGCCTGCCTGCCTGCCTGCCTGCCTGCCTGCCTGCCTGCCTGCCTGCCTGCCTGCCTGCCTGCCTGCCTGCCTGCCTGCCTGCCTGCCTGCCTGCCTGCCTGCCTGCCTGCCTGCCTGCCTGCCTGCCTGCCTGCCTGCCTGCCTGCCTGCCTGCCTGCCTGCCTGCCTGCCTGCCTGCCTGCCTGCCTGCCTGCCTGCCTGCCTGCCTGCCTGCCTGCCTGCCTGCCTGCCTGCCTGCCTGCCTGCCTGCCTGCCTGCCTGCCTGCCTGCCTGCCTGCCTGCCTGCCTGCCTGCCTGCCTGCCTGCCTGCCTGCCTGCCTGCCTGCCTGCCTGCCTGCCTGCCTGCCTGCCTGCCTGCCTGCCTGCCTGCCTGCCTGCCTGCCTGCCTGCCTGCCTGCCTGCCTGCCTGCCTGCCTGCCTGCCTGCCTGCCTGCCTGCCTGCCTGCCTGCCTGCCTGCCTGCCTGCCTGCCTGCCTGCCTGCCTGCCTGCCTGCCTGCCTGCCTGCCTGCCTGCCTGCCTGCCTGCCTGCCTGCCTGCCTGCCTGCCTGCCTGCCTGCCTGCCTGCCTGCCTGCCTGCCTGCCTGCCTGCCTGCCTGCCTGCCTGCCTGCCTGCCTGCCTGCCTGCCTGCCTGCCTGCCTGCCTGCCTGCCTGCCTGCCTGCCTGCCTGCCTGCCTGCCTGCCTGCCTGCCTGCCTGCCTGCCTGCCTGCCTGCCTGCCTGCCTGCCTGCCTGCCTGCCTGCCTGCCTGCCTGCCTGCCTGCCTGCCTGCCTGCCTGCCTGCCTGCCTGCCTGCCTGCCTGCCTGCCTGCCTGCCTGCCTGCCTGCCTGCCTGCCCGCCCACCCACCCACACACACACACACAACTGTAAATATCACAATAGAGAAGTATTCAATTAGACTAAGGTAGATAAAAAATTAGAGGTAAATAAAATGTTAATGTTCAAAATGAACATCACCAACAATATGTACATGTACATAAAATGTAAATTGTATGTAAATAAATGAATGCAAGCATGTAGTATTCATATGGAATGGGGCATGCAATAAAAATAAATAAATAAAAAAAACACACACACACATACACACATGCATACATAAGAATCTCTTTCTAAAAATGTATTTTTAGATTTCCGGAACTTAAAAACATGTATTTTCCTCAAGGTTTTGAATGGAAAGCAATACCGAGCTTTCATGTTGCTCACTTGATTTATGTTGGCGAACCTGTAAAAATATTTTGTCTCCGTATTTTAATTAGGTTTTGAGGTTAGTAAATGTTTTTATAAGAATATAGGTATTATGAGATTATAGAAACAATAAAAGTGACTTTGTTGTGTTTTATTACATCACTTTCACTAAGAAAACAAAAGCATGAGCGTGCAGCGTGTTACAAGTACAGTATTGATCAATAACGTTCGCCGTGAAAGCTTCAAGTCTTACATGAATGAAATTAGTGAAATGAGCCCGAGGTATGTACCTACACAGAACTTCAACTTGCCTGACATTCATCTTCTCGGGATAAGGGAAAGCCCGGAGGAAATCTTATTCAGAGAAGTCATGTTAACCGTGATTCGATTTGAGGCAAACACACGAGCAACACACTAAGCTCCGTTTCGTGAAAAATTTGTACCTGCATGCCGTGATTATAAAGAGAAAATTCATTGCTACTTCCGCAAGTTACAGGCAATTCTTGACCACACTGCATAATTTGCTTCCACAGAAAGACACGCCAACATGCAACATGAACGATAACTAACCGCAGTTCTTGTCATGCGAACACATATCAACAAACAAGCACACTGATCCGCATAACACAGTATGTTGCATAGAAAATCTAAAGAACAAAATGTACAAACTAGCTACTTGCACCATACAATTCTCTGTGATAAAGTTTATTGCAGGAATTAATTGTATGCACCATTGTATTGTATTGTATTGTATCTACTGACATGGGACTATCGTTTCTAACCACACTTAAAGATCATCAGTGTGGGCCGGGTTTGATTCCACGACCTCGGGATGAGATCAGCGTTCAAGATACTGAGCCACCTAGATCGACGATTCATCCATTGGGGAATCGGACAAAGGCCTCTCTAATCTCTTGCAGTAGGTAACGTCATTCACTGCGGGTGACAAACTCGCTCGGAGAACAGCACGTTTAGCAGAAGCTTATTAACAGAAAGCTGGAAATCACATTGTCAGAGTTTAACATGGAAGTTAAACTCAATTTTGCAGACACTGAATTATTGTGCTATTAAAATGTTTCATAGTGATACGTTTAGCGGCGCTGAAACACGACTCCTCTAACGAAGCAAGTGCTCGAACTGGTGACCTTCTTGGGCAATGCACGCCTGGACACGCTGTTGGATGGAGCTCCTGACTTGATGTAGCATGGCGGGTTGAACAGATCTACAAGCCACTGTAATACGCTGGCGAAGGGTTTCTGGATTGTCCAGCTCCTTGGCATAAATGCGTTCTTTTAAATAATCCCAGAGAAAGAAGTCAAGGTGTGTCAGATCAGGTGATCTGGCAGGCTAGGAGACTGGTCTTGGTCTTCCTATCCAATAACCAGGATGTGTAGCATTCATATGATTGCAGACGATCCTCGACCGATACGGAGGAGCGCCGTTGTGTTGAAACCACATCGTCATTCGCTCCTGCAGTGGCACATTCCCTAATAATAAGGGGTGAGCTATGGAGGAATTCCAGGTAGCGTGCTCCTGTTAGATGCCCCTCGAAGAATAATGGTCCAACAAGGTGGTCTCCCAAGATTCCACAACAGACATTTACACCTCACTGCTCTTGGAATGCTGCTCTCTTACCCAATGAGCATTATCAACACCCCTATAGCGTATATTGTGAGGATTTTCAGTTCCATTGTTGTGGAATCTTGATTCGCGAGAAAACAATATCCTGGATGCGGATCCCACATCACTTGCTACTCGCTCCAGCAACCATTCACAAAAGGTTACTCGAGGTTTGAAATTTCTCCCGTGCAGTGCTTGGTGTAGGTGCAAACGATAAGGATGCAACTTATTAGTGTTCAATATTCGCACTACAGAAGATTGGCTGATGTTCACCTCCTGAGCAACTGACCGTGTACTAGTATTCAGATTGTTCTGGGTGGCGTTCAAAACTGCTTCTGCATTAACACCCGATGTTGCTGGTGCGTGTCTATTCTTGCAAGTGACGCTGTTACACGCAGACGCCTCTCAACATTCCGGAAGGTGTTTGCTGTTGGTTGTCGTCTGTTCGGATATCTCTCCCGATATAGATGCTGAGCCGCTGGTGTATTTGTTCTTGCTTCTCCGTAGATCAAAAGCATATCTACGTACTCGTCTGTCGAATACATAATGAAAGACCGGCACAAAATATCGCGCGACAGCATACGTGTGGAGAACGCAGGGGTCGGCATTCGCAACACAATACATCATGCCAGTGCAATGAGGCAGAAGTCGGTTACAAAATGCAGACAACCAAAAACAATTTAAATTATAATGTCCCAAACGCTCAGGGACTTTATAATTAGATTATTGTGAATTCGGTTTCCAAGTTTTGATGAACATAAAAAAAATATTTACAATGCTGAGACTCGAACCTGTGTCATTGGGGGTTAGCGCAGAGGACACGTCACAATCCTATTCAACTATTTCCACACTTGACTAAAAGTACGTACCGCGTGCAATAGAAGGACTTGTATGCCTGGCGCTATGCCATTCCTACCTCGCGAGTTTGCGTTGTTGTAGTGTTTAACGCCCGCTTTTACTACTACGGCACCGCAGGCGGTGACACTGATGATACATGGAATGAAGATGGAGCACCGGTGGAATGAGATGGCGAGGGGAAACCGGAGTACCCGGAGAAAACCCGCCCTGACGCCGCTTCGTCCACCACGAATACCACATGCGGGTCCCTGGGATCGAACCCGGACCGCCTAGGTGGTAGGCGAGTTTGCGTGCTTGATTTAGCCTTTTAAGACAGTTTTAATCATTTGCTGGGCGTTTTAATATTATTACGTAAATGGCAAAAGCTGTTATGCATATTAATTGAGATGCACGAGGCGTAGTTCACGCAAAAATGTAAATAAACTGTTGTTTAATAATATGTCCGTTTTGACTGAACGGGTCCATGATGGATGAGGCGTGTCTCTAAATGTTTCCTGATTTTTAGAAGCCAATCTCTGCTCTAAGTACAAGAATCCACCATTTTCTTTTTAGCTGACGTGTTAGTGTACTCATATGACAGGTCCATTCAGCGTTTACTGAATTACGTTGCTATGTATACTCTAATAAAAAGTTTGTAAAACCGGCCGGAAACCGGAATTCGCTCTCAGTAAACGAGTCGTATGTTTTTGATGTGTACTTTAGCGAGGAGTACGTTTTGTCCCTTATAGCACTGTTGCTCTCAATTTTGCGCATTCCTCTCGTTAAGAATGTCAAGCAATACATTTTAGTAAGCGCAAAACTGGACTAAGGTTCACATGCCGTTAGATGGGTGGCCTACGTTCCAAAAAAATAAGGCGCGGCTGACTCACCTGGTATAAGACAAGCCAGGATATTAAAGGTCTCGTCAAGAGCTTTCAGAAAACCTAAAGAAAGTTGATTTAGCTATCTTAGTCTACGCGTAGTAGTAACAATTATTCGAAACCTTATTTTGGTCAGTGTGTGTGTTAATGGGTCGATTTCAACAAACAAGCCAGGATATTAAAGGTCTCGTCACGGAAATGGCTCCAACAATTAGGATGAAAATGTATATTTAGTTAACATTTTACTTTTCAAGTTTATCTACATAAATATCTTCTCAAAAAAAAAAAAAAAAAAAAAAAACAAACAAACAAAAAACACACAATTAAAAAATGAAAAGAAAACAAGTCGAACAAAGCTCGGTCGCCCAGGTAAGAGAAATAGCATTTTGCAGCAGTTTGTAATGATGTGTTAATGTTGATTTCAGGTCCCTCGGAGGTGATCAACATCTACCTGCTCTCGCTGGCTGTTGCCGACCTAATGTGTGGGATGATCGTCGTGCCTCTGTCTGTTTACCCCGCAGTGGTGCAACAATGGGTGTACGGGGACGTGGTGTGCCGGCTCGTAGGTTACCTGGAGGTCACTCTGTGGAGCGTTAGCGTCTTCACCTTCATGTGGATCAGCGTGGACAGGTACCTCGCCATCAGGAAACCCCTGAGGTATGAAACAGTGCAGACGAAGACGAGATGTCAGTGCTGGATGGCGTTCACGTGGATATCGGCCGCCATGCTGTGCTGCCCGCCTCTTCTAGGCTTCAACAAACCCCTCTTCGACAGGGATGCCTATATCTGCATGTTGGACTGGGGCAACATGGCTGCCTACTCCATCACCATGGCGATCCTGATGCTTGGTCCCAGTCTCATCACAATCATCTATACCTATTGTTACATCTTCTCCATGATGCGCAAGCTCAAAGCTGGCGTGCCTATTCACGACAAGGAGTACGCCACGGCGCTGACGGAGAACCTGGCTAACCCTAGTCACGTCATGTCCTTCGTGCTAGTGGTCACCTTCTGGTTGTCGTGGACACCGTACGCCGGAGTCAAGCTCTATGAGTACTTCACGGGCACCAAGTTCCAGGTGCCCTACCTTCACTTCAGCATCGTCTGGCTGGGCATTCTCAACTCCTTCTGGAAGGCCATCATCCTGATCGCTCTGAGTCCACAGTTTCGCCTCGCACTCCGCATCTTCTGCCTCACGTTGTGTTGCCGCTACAAGGGACGCCTTCAAGGAGAGCTCATCGGCATGGACGCGGATGACTGAGACGGGCTTTTCGCGTGCCCCACGGCGGCTTCCGCAGGATAGTCGGAAAGGCGGCCGGACATTTTCTTTTCAGATTCCAGTCGTATGTGCGGCGTGCCGGAAATACAGGTGTGCACTGTGTAACTAACTGGGAGCGCGATCTGTCCCTGTCCACAGTGCACAAGTGCCTAGAGTAGTCGTCGTCGTCGTCGTCATAGCGTAGCTAGTCCAGGCTCGTTCGTTCGTTCGTTCTCAAAGTGCCTCCGTTCACTTACCCTGGCCTTAGTTAGTTAGTTCTCTTTGATGGGTGGCGCTGTGGCACAGGTCGCTCCCCTGGAATCTGAAGGGTCATGTTCGGCGTGCCTTGACAATGTGGAGTGCCTTAACTTGCGTGTGAGTAAGTGAGTGAGTGGCGGGCGGGGCACAACAACAACAACAACTACAACTATAACTCCTACTTGCTTATTTTAACATTACCAGACTTCGGAATGAGCTTTAATATCCAAGGATTGAATCATAGCTCTCATTTTGTATAGCATGTGTAATAGTTATGTTTAGAAGAGTTTAACAAAAATACTATATAACGCAATTGAATGTGGCTTCAGCTGAAATGTTAGTAGGACGTGACAGAGCTGGTGTTACTTTGCAGAATCTCCTACCAAAACACATCATGTTCAGAAAGTCCATCTTCATGATTAGATACCTACAAACAAAAATATCTATGTACCTACATTCCCTACTTAAATCTTTCTTGTCTCTTAACGATGACTTCTGTTACCTCAAAAATGTTATTTTAAATGTGCAATCCTTTGAGCCTGGTGCCCATTTTAATAAAAGTTCACTTATAAATCAGTTTTTCCATGAAACGTTTAGCTTTGAGAAGTTCTCCATCTTGGAGCTGCATATTTCAATGCTTACAGACTTTACTATGGCTTATACTTAATAAAAATTAGGATAATAGATTTTATTGACACTTTATTTAACTTAAATGCTGAAATTATGTTCATCTTTGTTGGAGTACCATTCAAGCCAGCCACTGTTTATTTTACATAGGCGTTTACGAAATACTTGACAGCGAACACTGAAATCTTGACGTAGGCCAGTGCTGCACATGCATGATGACAGTATAAGAGACAGCTTTCACCTGTTCCAGTGAAAAATAGATGAGCAATATTGCACTTGATATTCTTTCTAAACATTGTTTGAAAGATGATCTTTATTCAGCTGAAACAGGCCAACTTGGCACTCTCGCTGCTGCTGCTGATGATGATGATGATGATTAGGGCTAGGGGTTAAAAAGTATGCTTTTACATTATGTGCAAGAATATTAGAATTTTCAGTTATTTGGAAATGATTTTACGGTGCATATAACTGCATATTTTCTTGATTTTGATAAATGCATAATATTTCAGTATTATAGCCCCTATATTGCATATTTTAATGATTTGTATGGTTTTTATTATTTTTTTCCATCTGGATAATATTTTTCATATTGCACATGATGATGCAACTCACGAGGTGGCAAGAACTAATGCTGAGTCATATTGTCATGCAGTGAATCCCCTGTTTCCATCCTTTCATTATATGTATGTGCATAGAGAATAATCAGTGCATTATCTGAGAATATATTAACAAAGATAAAATGCAGGTCAACGTTTTGAGCAGCACGATTATAGCAACGCTTGCCTGCCCACCAGTAGTTGCGTCGTGGTCTTAGAACATAACAGTGTTGTGAACTGGTTCCCACCAATTAAATTAGGTGTATAAAATGTTAAAAAGCTCTTCAAATAAGCTCTAAAAATAAAGCCAACTTCGAGTGCTAGATTAATTAATTCACAGAAAGAGTTTTCAGGTGATTTAATATCTACAGAAAACAGGGTACTGTTTTGTGTAGTGTGTGAGAAAAATGTAGGGAGGGAGACAAGATTTCAAATAGTTCAGCACGTAAACATGGCAAAACATAAGGAGAATTTAATCATAAAACTTGCAAACAAAGAATCTGTTCAAAAACAGCTAGTAGAGTAATTATTATTTATTTAGGCCAACAAAATTACTGTTGGTGTTTTTAAACACACAATCCATGTGTGGGCAATGTTTGAGAGGTAGAACTGGATGCCACAGCTGGGATTTAAACCACAGACCCTCTGCTTGCTAGGCAGAAGCCCTAACCATTAAGCTACTGTGACAACCTGCCAGAATGGCATTGAATTCTTAAACCAGTTTGTATTTTTCCCAGTAAACCACAAAGGCAGTCTCACATTAAAGACAATTACCCCAATGGTGACTTACTATTGTAAGTACTTTATATCCCAGGATTAAATAATCTTCAGATGGTAATTATTATTTATTTATGCCAACAAACTTACTGTTGGTGTTTTTAAACATACAATCCGTATGTAAGCAATGTTTGAGAGATAAAACTGGAACTTAAAAGTTCAATGCCACAACTGGGATTTGAACCACAGATCCTCTGCTTACCAGGCAGGTGCTCTAACCATTAAGCTACTGTGACAACCTGCTAGAATGACATTGAATTCTCAAACCAGTTCGTATTTTGCCCAGTAAACCACAAAGGCAGTCTCACATCAGAGACAATTACCCCAATGTTGACTTACTACTGCCTCTCAAACTTTGCCCACACACCGATTGTGTGTTTACAAACACCAACAGTAATTTTGTTGGCATAAATAAATAATAATTACCATCTGAAAGTTATTTAATCCTGGGATATAAAGTACTTGCAATAGTAAGTCACCATTGGGGTAATTTGTCTCTGATGTGAGACTGCCTTTGTGGTTTACTGGGCAAAATACGAACTGGTTTGAGAATTCAATGTCATTCTGGGAGGTTGTCACAGTAGCTTAATGGTTAGAGCACCCACCTGGTAAGCGGAGGGTCTGTGGTTCAAATCCCAGCTGTGGCATTGAACTTTTAAGTTCCAGTTCTACCTCTCAAGCTAGTAGAGTGTTTAGGAGGTAGGGTTACTGAATTTTCCTATGACTTGTGCCAAGCATTTTCAGCTGCAGATATTCCCTTGTTCAGAATTAATAATCCGACATTTAAAAACTTTCTTGCCAAGTACACTCGACAAGAAGAAGAAGAAAGTACACTGTGTAAGACTTATGTAGGACATTGTTACAATAATGTATTGTCAAATATACAAAATGAATTAGCAGGTCAGTTTGTGTGGTTGTCTGTTGATGAAGCCCCTGATTCTGAGCACTGTTCTATTGCTAATATAATCGCGGGTGCTTTAAATAATGAACAAAATACTACACCTTATCTTCTTGTGTGTGAATTGTCGGCCACTGACAATGTAACTGTGAACTAGTTTGTGATGGACTCTGAAATTACTATAGCCAGGTGGAATCAAATACGACTGGTTACTTTTATTTGTTACTGATGCAGGTCCTTATATGGTAAAATCAGGACAAACTCTGAAAGGTATTTTTCCTAACTTAATTCATATAACTTGTTTGGCACATGCTCTTCATCGCATTTCTGAGACAATACGTGATTCTTTCCCATTGGCAGATAGATTTGTGTCCAGTACAAAGAGAATTTTTGTTAAATCTCCTAAAAGGGTTAAGTTGTTTAGATCAACAGCACCTAACATCCGACTTCCTCCTGCACCAGTGTTAACTCAATGGGGAACATGGGTCGATGCAGTTTTATATTATACTGAGCACATAGAAATAGTTGAAGAGGTTGGTAATTCATTGGACTCGAAAGATGCTTCTTCAATAGAAACTGTGCAAAATATTTTGTCAGGCACAAGGTTAAAAGAGGATCTTAGTTTCATATCTGCCCATTTTTCTTTCTTACCAAGAGCCATAACGGCGTTGGAAGCTGTAGGATCTCCTTTACATGAATCACTTACTGTCTTTGAAAAAACAATATGTGATCTAAGTTCGGTTCCTGGTAGAATAGGACAAAAAGTGAAAGAGAAAGTGAATTATGTAATTTCAAAAAACTCTGGTTATAAACAGGTGTGCGATATTCGAGACATCCTCGAAATAAAACCATCTGTCATACCAAGAGACTTGACTCTCTCTGTGAAGCAGTTAACATCATTTAAGTATGCCCTGATAACATCTTGTGACATGGAGAGAAGTTTTGCATGTTACAAGTGTTTTGTGAGACAACAGACAATGTTTTACAGTTGAAAATTTGTGCAAATTCTTGGCTGTTAACTGCAATTTAGCAGTTAATACTAGCAGCGGGACCACTTCTGCTTCAACCTCTAAGAAATAAGCTAACTGTATTTGTTATTTATACTAACTCATCTTGTCTACAGCAAAGATACATTAATTGTTCTAATTAAATAGTGCATATTCTTGCCATATTTTGAAATTTTTAAGAGCATATTTGCATGCATATTTCAGTGTTCTTTTAGGGCATGAACTTCTGAGCCCTAATGATGATGTTGCTGTTGCTGCTGCTGCTGCTGATGACGACGACAAGGATGACATTGATGACGACAATGAAGATGGCAACAATGTTTCCTTTTCTCTCGATTTTACATTTTTGTAACCTGAGAATCCTTGCAGGTTTTCCTTTGTGTTCAGACAATTAAGAAATGATGGGAAGTTTGTTAGATGTCCAAATCCAACGTATAATTTTGTAGCCAAAGTAACCGCTGAACGGTTCTCTGATCTGCGTCAATCTTTTGGATGGAAAATAAATATTTTCCTGGACCTGATAGTATTCTGTTGTTTACAGCACCTTCTTTTTCACCCCTTCCCCAAGTGACAAAGATACAGTTTGATATATAAATTTATGCATCAATATAATGAAAACTGTTTTATATTGCTTTGCAGAAACTTGGTTAAGTTCTTCTTGCAAAATCCAATTATGGAGCTGGTATTAGTAATATTGGAGTTTAGCTGTCAGTGTTCTGTATAAATGAAAATATTATCATCATCCCATAATTTCCAAGAAATCATACATCTCAATCAATATTTTGAACCCAATTCTGTATTCAAATTTAGTCATACCCCTTATTTGTATCCTTAGTTATCTGTTATTTTACCATAAGCATGATGAGGTAAATCAGTGGTACCTACCGTCTGCTGAGAGTCTGTTGTAAAATTCAGCACACTGTGACCTAATTTTAAGTCAACCATATCCAAGATTAGCTCATCTCAGCTCTCCCCAAAACACAAAACAATGAGAGAAAGTGTTAGAATAAGAATATTTTATTTTACCATGCTTACAGAGTTTAGTATGGCTTATACTTAACAAAAATTAGCATAATAGAATAATTATGTGGTGAAAATATTAGTTTATTATCTTCAAGTGCAGTTGCTGTGCTCTCTGGTATTCAGTTGTTACATATGTGATGTGAATATTAGTTGATTATCTTCAAGTCCAGTTGTTGTGTTGTCTTGTATTCAGTTGTTACATATGTGATGTGAATATTAGTTGATTATCTTCAAGTCCAGTTGTTGTGTTGTCTTGTATTCAGTTGTTACATATGTGATGGGAAGATTAGTTGATCTGTGCTGTCTATAAGCTCCCCACAATGGGGTGAACCTCAACATCTTTAAATGACTTGACAGTAGAGATAGTGAAAAGTAGTGCCTTTAAGGACAAAAATAACTTAAAGTAGCTTTAGAAGAGGAGCTATAAGCTACCCACTGTCCCTTGTAATGACACTTTTTTTGTAACAAAATCACCGCGAAAGGTAAACAAAATACTACTCACACACTTTATCTTGAGCCTGAAACCTAATGCTGTGAACGGTCCAAGTCGAAAGGGCCCTGTGCTTTTCCGATCAACTGAGTATCATTGTCCATACTCCAATGTGCTTTTCACTGTATCATGTTATGTTTGTTGTTGTTCTCTTCTGGCATAACACCAGTTTACTTTTGTGTTTAACCTCAATTTTAAGTATTAAGTCCCTCAAACAGATCCAGCATCAACACTGCAAATTCCTACAAACACTAAAGCAATATAGCCACGTATTTGGCCTTTTACTTTAGTCATTGACTAACCAGGAAAAAAACCACTGCAAAAGCTACATCTCATGGTCTTCTATGATATAAATTAAACTATGGCTCTGTAAAATACATACTTATCTTTAAAGATCATATTCCCGTCTTCGACATCATCTGAAAGCTGTCAAGGTCTTGGCCATGAAAGTGCAATAAAGTTTGTAAATAGTACTCTTTTTTGTTACTCCTACTCATGAACCAAAGAAACAGGCATCCCAACCATATTAGTGTAATGCGCGAAAATAGCAATGTTTTTTTACTTCTTGTAAATACAGTCAGGCTACTTTCTACTACCAGATGGCACAAGTAAAGATAGAGTAATGACAGAATGTGGGGTTTGCGGGATGGTGGGTGTACTTGAGGTTGGAGTAGTGACAGGAGAAAGCAAGATTTACTGCTCAACGGCTGCAGGTGAAAATTAAAATTAAATTATTTTGTTGTTTAACGATGGTGTCAATTGCCAGGATCATATCAGCATTGCTATTATGCCAGAGCTTTGTCCTGCAGTTCTTTCACATGCCAGTAAGTCTACTGACATGGAGCTGTCGTTTTTAAGCACAATTAAAAACCATTGGTCTGGGCTGGATTTGAACCTGCATCCTTGGGATCATTAGGCCAGCATCCAACCAACTGAGCCACAGGTGCAACGGTCACTGTGCACTACTGATGGTATAGCTGTATCCAAATAATCATGTGGGTTGACTTCAAATTTCGAAATCCAAGCATTTTTTGGTAGGATTGTTTGGGAGGTCAGCTTTTGTTGCTGGTGGAGTAACTGCGCTGTTACTGGATATGCAGTGTTCTCTCCCAGAGATCCAAGCAGGGCTCCCTGATGGAGTGGCGATGCAGGCCGACGCTTAGCTTCATCCTCCACATATGGAAGCAAAGACCTCTATCCCGCCCTCACTGCAGTTGCACAAGTTTTCAGTCTGCAGCCATGCTCCGGATCTCTCAGGTGCGTAAAAGGACAGAATTACGAGGGCCCTAAAAAGGCATTGCTTCACCCGCTCTCCCATTTTAGGGGGCTTTCTTTTGCATCAAAATGGTCACAAAATTGTCACAAACATGGCCATCTTCCCACTTCTGGTAATGCACAATGTCAACTGCCAAGACCTAAATGACAATTGAAATTTGCTGGATTGGCGGTGTTTGACTTCTTATATTGTTCGCTTCCCGCATATGTTTAAATGCTGACACAATAAATAATTGAATTACCACAGAAAGAGATCTAACCCACAAAACATCAGCAGTTGAGTTTATAGTGAAATAGTGGTCTTTTTGATGGGTGCCACACTGTGGTGGATGCAAAATAATATATCTCTTCTTCAATTCTGATTTATTTATTTTGTAATGTTGGTATTCTGGTGATGTGACCTATATGAAAAACAATGATGGAGGTAATAAAGAAATTGATTTTCAGAAACAATTAAATAAAGTTCATAAGCGGAAAATAAACATAACTGAGTGAAAGGATAGTAAGAATAAATCCTTAAGAAATGCCAGGGAGCCATACATGAGTAGAAAAGTATATTTTGGAATCACTTCCAGAATTCACATGACTGATAGCCCAAGAAAATTTATTTTCAAGTATATTTTGTACCAGGAAAATGTACATCCGAAAGCATGAGTGGAACAACGATGTAACCTCAATCCTGAACATAAATTCTTCATTTCAGCATATTTAAGGTTTTAAACTTGATTATATTTAATATATTTTAGTTAAATTATTAAATATGTTTATGAAGTTAAAATTGTCATTTGCCACATTCTTTACCTTTTTAGATGCACATACCTAATGAAAATGATGGAATTATAAAAGGTAGATGGGGGAAAAGAGATACTCAGAGCAAAGCAGAATTCAATTGTCCTAAATAGGTAATTCTAATATGTTTTATGTTAAACTATTCTGCTACTAGAATCAGTGTGATGAAAGCAAAAACAGTGGATTTATTGCATATGTACAGGTTCATTCCACCAGAGTTCTTTGAATTCTATCATAACCTTAGAGAAACTGAAGAAGCCATTTCATGAAAGATCAAAATGATTGACTGTGCAACATTTCAAAGTGAACCATGTATTTTGTAGTTACATGGTGTCTAGTAGTATAAGAGAAGGGCAGGTTAGATCATTTTTCCACTGTTTAGGAATACATCATTTTTCCACTCAATTTTGAATTAAGTTGTTAACATTGTGAAACAAAGTAGTACTATGCATACAGTTTGGTTCCTAATTGTTTCTAAAGGAATGTAAGAAGTAAAATCTAAGTTTTACAAAAGTTACAAGCGCCAAAATAAAAATAAAGATTTCTTTTTCTTTTTTTTTTTTTTCATTTTCCTAACAATTTGTAGTTTGTGGGTTCTCTTGTTGGGGTAACTATTCAATAGTAGAACTTAGAAAACACTGAATTTGTGATGTAATACCTATATATCCAACATTGCAACATTGCATAGCTACACAGATCCTAAAGCTGTGCTTTGTCATCCCTTCACTCTTCTTATAAAGAACATGTCTCGGCTTGAGACAGATACAGAAAATTGGTCGTTTGGCAGTGTTTGTTAATCAAATGTAGGAAGGAACTGTGTAGCTTGCATTTACCAAACAGCTGGAGCTAGCAGGTGCTTGGGTTGGGCCATCACTTGTCATACACATGTTCAAAATTCATCTCTGTGCATCTTGAGTTTTGCTCTGATCTTCTTTAGCATACAGGTTTGAACATCTTATTTGAATACAAAAGCCTACATCTGACCCTCGATAGAAATGGAACCTGAGGATTCACTGTGGTTTTCTCTACGGCTTAACGATCTCAACTTGACTCATGCTAGTTTCTCTCTTTTTATTTTCCTTGCTTTATTCTGTTTCATAACACTTGAGTGTTGGTTATACTTATCACTCAAATGTACAAAGTTGTTTAGGATTAGCTTCTGAACTCTGATAGCCACAAAACACCTTCTACAGGCCAGATCATAAATTAAAAGCATAGAACCATACAGAAAGCTATTATACACCTGTCCATAGAGATAGCTGTCATTAAATGATACAGTCATTAAACAGTTATCTCAAAGTGTCAGTAAAAGCACTTCATTGATTCTCATCCAAATAAGGAATTTTTTTAGAGGCCTATCAATTTTTTCTTTTTTTTTTTTTTTTCCTTTTTTTATGTTGATAATGTGATTTTAAAATATTCTAAGAAATTAGAAAGTCTGGTTTATGTATCTTCTACACAGACTTTAAAGGAAGTAAGATTGTAATCTTTAATCAACAACATTGATCAGACAATGTTGATATATCATTTGGTACATGGAGTTTCAGTGTTTCATGACTGTTTGAAATGTTTGTAGTGGGATATAGACATGCCAAGGCCACTACAGTTATTGTAAAAATACTACCGTGATATCTTACCCTGAGGACACACAAGTTGTTTTAGTTTTTTTTGTGTGCGCATGGCTTAGCTTCACTAGGCATCTAATAGAACAACACACATGCTCAGTGAATAATCAAGGTCACGAAATCAAAGCATACATAAACGTGCGTCTTAGCGGGCAGTAGAATTGAAATGCTAGAATGCGCATAATCTGCAAGCTGCGTGCACTTTGAACTGGCTAGCATAACCATAGAACAAGTGAAACACTTCACATTCAGCACGTTTCAGTTGCGTTCTGCTTCTCCAAGAGCCTCTGCAATTGCAAAGATGGATACACAGCGATTAATAAGTAAGGTTGAAATTCATCCTGTGTTATGAGATACCGCTTGTGATGTATACAAGGACAAGCGTCCCTTTGTGTTTGAAAGAAATTCATTTAATGAAGAAGCTGACATTTGAAAACAATTAAAAATGTTATCACTGTCTTCACGGAGTGGAGGATACTGTGTAAAAATTGCCATGCAAATGCCTCTTGCTGTTAATTGGGTGCACTCACCACCTTCTTTTTAATACGAGATAAGCAAGACCCACTACAGCAGTAACTTCATCAGCTTCCGTCTTGGAGAACTGAATGGACGATAGAACGTCAGTGTTTAGATCTCAAATGTACACAAATATTGGGAGTGTACAAGTAGATGCAAAGATTACACTTGTGTGTCCTTGGTGTTAATAGACAGGCTAAATAATATAAGGTGTTAATTAAGGAAATTGAAGCTATTAACAGTGAAGCAACAACTTGCAATATTACTAAGATAAGTGAAGCTTTTAGTTTCTAATTTGTTCTTACTTTAGAATATAAGGTGTGTTCAAAAAGAAACGAGCCAAAGACATAATTACAGAAACCAGTAGCTGTATGTTAGAAGTATTGGCCCTGGCTGTTGAGACACTTGTCCCACTGTGACACAAGACGGTGAATGGCTGTCTCATAAAAGTCCCGGGGCTGTGATGTGAGCCAGTTCTGCATGTACAGCTGGACATTGTCAACGAGATGAATCATTTGCCCTCAGAGTCTTTTGAGGGGACCAAAAATGGTTTAATCACAGTGAGAGAGGTCTGGACTGTATGGAGGGTGGCCGAGAATCTCCCATTTGAATTTCTGCAGGAGTACAGCGACTGTGTTGGCCGTATGAAGCTTTTGCATTATTGTGGAGCAGAATGATCCCACGGGTGAGATTGCCTGGTCATTTTGATTTGATCACTTGGCGAAGGTTGGTCAAGGATTGTGAGTAATGCTGGGCATTTACTGTTGGCCTATGCTGCAGGAAGTGTATCAGAAGGGGGCCATCTTGGTCAAAGAAGAACGTCAGCATAACCTTTCCTGCACTTGTGTGGATGGCCTTGGCTTTTTTTGGTGGTGGTGGTGACCCTGGATGCTTCCACTGGAGACTTTGTCATTTTGATTCTAGTTCGAAGTGATGTCACCATGACTCATCTCCAACCACCACTCGTGCCAGGAACTCATTCCCTTCCCTAGCACAGCGCTGCAGATGACCAAGACAGTGGGCCATTCGACATGCTTCCTGGTGTGGTTGAAGACTGTGGGGCACCCATTGGGTGCAAGAGCAGCCATTCCTTCATGATGGTGTGAACACTTCCAACGCTCAATCCGACCTCGGAGGCTATGGCTTTCACTGTCACTCGGCGGTCCTGGGTAATGAGTGCATCAACCAGCTGGAAGATGTCATCGGTAATGCAGTGTGGTGCTCCAGACCGTGCATCATCGGCTAATGACACTTGTCCTTCCCTGAAGCACTTGTGCCACGCCTTGACCCTTGCAAGGGACATGCAGTGTTCGCCGTACACTTGCGATATTCGTCGATGAATGTACTCCTTCTGCTGTCAGAAAACAAATAACACCTCTTTGCTCTTCTTTGACGCCTCCATCTCACTGTTTGCAATGCAGCCTGCAGCATTGGACGATTGATGCATGCTGGTGCTAGCTTTGTACAGTCACGTGACATGCATGCATGCCCTCCAGCGACAGGCTGTGAACTTCCACGCTCTCAACACTTCATTACACACACCACAATATTACCATCCTGTGACCGTTTTGCACATACCAGACTCCGGCTTGTTTCTTTTTGAGCGCCCCTTACAAATATTAAAATAAATCACCTGTCATTTCATTGCAATTTGTTCACTTTTTGTTAATATTAAGGCTCACAGTTAGTTTTACGGTACACATGTATCGTTATACTGATTTTAAGGATATTGCAAATGTTCAAAGTTCATCAGTAGATTTTGAATACACAAGCCATTTCAGATCTTTTCTCTCTGTTGGATAAAGCTCTTAGATAAAAATGAGACTAACATTTTCTTGTTCTCATTTAAAGAATGTATAAAATAGGAATTTTTTGTCAATGATGAGGGGATGTTAATGTATATGTGTGTGTAACTTTTACTGGTCTACCTGACTTGAGAGATCATAATCCAATACCTCCACTTGTCTGTACACGACGCCGTCAGTTCACAGGATCATGTCAGCACGAGTGGATGTACTTAATGTGTGTCCTGTAAGCAATAGTGGGGTTGTTCACTTGGTCTCTCTTGGCAGTATTGCTATGTAGCCAAGTCAAAGTAATGTACAATTGAATTTTGGTAAATGTTTGGAGGTGGGACAGTGGTTTAAAGATACATAGTCTGAAGTCTTGAAGAATGCAAGGGACATGGAGATGTAGTTTATTGGCTTTCTGTTTGGGACAATCCTAAGGATACAAACTTGTAAAACAATGAACAAAATAATAAGTGATGTTACATTTAACATTTTGAAGAAATATTGAGATTATAAACAATGTTGTATATTGTTAGATGGCAATAGCGGCAGCACATGATGGCTTTGGTAGAAGATTCTCTAACTGTCATGTAAAAATTGTTAATTTGGTTTACTCCGTTGTTTTGTGAAGGTACATGGAATGTACAAATAGAATTGTTCTAAAGACGTGTGACGAGAAGAACTCTGCAGTGCGTGGATAGTAAAATGAGAGAATAGCACTGTTTCTGCATATCTAGAAAAAATCAAAATATTTAACTGTACTTGCAGTGCTACAGCAAAACAAACAATAATAATTATTTAACGTGTGTTAATGATTGTTCTGTGTGTTTCATGTTCTTACTTGTTTGAGAAAATGTTAAATCAAAAACTACGTACGTGCGTACGTATGTATGTAACGTGCCAGAATGGATTAGACAGTGTACGTACGCTGTCCAACAGTTCCACTTTATGTTAGTGCTACGTGTTGTTCGTTTAGGCACAACAGCTGATCTTCCAATGTAGGTACATGATGCAAGTACAACATGTCAATAAATAACAACTCCATTGCAATCAAAGCTTTTATTTCCTAGATCATTCATTCTCTCTGGAACATATCATCTATGTTATTATCTTAGAAAATGAAGCTCTTTTTACACTTACTTGTGACTGTAGCACCAAAGAGTTGTATATACCTCAATTGCTCCATTAATGGTAGCCAGTCATAGTGCTGCTGTAGAGTATAAATGTATACCTACTCCAAGAACGGTTGTTTCAATGTGATACTTTAATTGGTTCCAGAGAAAATGATTCATAAAGTTGATAAATTAGAAATCTCCCCTTAAACTACAGTTGCAGAAAGGGTTCCATCAGTTTTATAACATATTTGTATCTATTGTTTTCCTCACACAGCACATTGTTAACAGGCCAGTGTTGCCAAAATGCACAAATGAAACCACTCTATGTTTACTGTTTAGTAGACTTTTCTTTCTATAAACCTTTAGTTTTTAAATTTTAAAACTTATGTAAAGATTAGAACATTTTGCAAAAGCTGCACAAATCTATAATTATATAATAAAACTATAACCAAATTGTTGATTTTTGATGAACAAATGAATGTTTTAGGTACAGCTGTGGACAAAAAAAATGAGTCATGTGTGGAAAGTCAAATGCATCTAAGATCTGCACGGAACAGTGCCTTGATTGATCACACAAGTTACCAATAATAATAATAAGATTTGGAACTTGTGACAACTTGTTGCTACCACTACACAACTATCGCAGATGGCGTAAACATGGTGCTGCATCATGTAAGTCTTAGACAAATTTGGCACACTAAAAATTACTCATATTTTTGTTCACGATGTGCATTAAAGAAGGATCTTAGTGGCACTTGGGACAACCTTCTTTAATGTAAAGAAGTTGACTTTGCAAAAAATAAGGTTACGGCCTTCTCTAGTTTGTGTTGGCCACACTGGAGCAAACACTACGTTCCATAATTAATATGTAAGTGCAAGTGTGCATGTTACCTTCTCGTACATCTGCTTGTATGTAACATAGCTCAGTTCCCAACAAAATAACTTATATCATATTAATTACTTCTCCCAAAGCAAGGGTTGTAATAGGATGCAAAATAAAAATACAAAACATCATCTTTACCTATTGTTTATTGCCTGAACAATGTTGCATAGTAAAAAGTATCTGCATAATGGTTTTTTACAAGTTTAGTCTTGTAGTAAAATTCAATAAAATGGATATCTAAGAAGTTTAACAATTTCTTGTTGCCTATTATTACTTGTGTCCATAAACCAGTTGCTGTGAGAAACAATACAGTTACAATCACATTACAAGATACACAAGTTTGTGTACCTACATAAACCAGTTACAGTCACATTACAAGTTTGGGTACATAAAGCAGTTACAGTGAGAAGGAAACAATACACAGTCAAAACAGGTTGTAGCAACATAACTTTTAATGATGTATTGGTTATAACAGGGAAATCTAACATGACTGTCCAAATCCTACGTAAACGCTATATTTAAAAAATTGCTTAGTACAACATTGCATATAATGACTTATTGTATAAAAGTACATATTTTATTACATTTTCAGAGATGTATAACACCCAACATTCATGTTTATTTGTTTGTTATGTATTTGGGGATTGTTAACATATTTTCCAGCTCTTGTTTTTTTGTGGATTGTAGGTTTCAAATTGAGTATTACTATACCACTCAGCATTTACAGTTAGTTTTGAACACACTCAAATTTCTATCTCATTCACTGTTATCCAAGACTGTACGACATTATTGAAGAATTTACATAGTTGGTACTTGTTTCCTCAGGGCAACACCATGGCTGAGCGGTAAGAACGTTCACCTGCAACCTAGGTGGCCTGGGTTTGATCCCAGCGACCAGTATGTGGTATTTGTGATGGGTTTTCCCCACCTCATTCCACCAATTACTCCATTGTCACATTCCCAATCATCCATTTTGCCTACATTTCATATGATCGATCCTCTTTCTCACTCTCACAGCTGGTGCACACACTTCCGGCTGTTCACTCTGTCCGGTCCATAGGTTCCTGTGCTTCCTGACCCTAGGCACTGAGGGTAATCGGGTAAAAAAGAAAGAAAAAGCTACTTGTTTCCTCACATATTATAGGTTTTTACATTTTGCTACCTGGGTAAACATCTGAGCAGAATAATCCCACCTGTCCACTGTCCCAATAAACAAGAGTTGCGACAAATTATCCACCATCAAAGAAAAATATGGGAAAGCCCTAGGGCTAATGGCTTGAGTGCTAATGGCATCAAACAAAACAACATTCTGCTACCAGTTTATTACTGTAGTTACTCCATAAACAAAAGAACTCTTCTTCAGTCACTCTCCTCAAATACTAAATTGTAATACTGTAGGTATATTGTGTTTTTGCTACTTTTTGAAGTTTTAATTCTATGGGAAGGAGCCTAAATTAGAGATACATATTTTTTGCTAAAAGCCAAAAAAAAAGCAAACATTCGGTTTCTGCAACTATCGGCTATAACAACCGTAAACTGTCAGTCCCTTTGATATCATTATAACTGGTTTGCATTGTAGTTTGAATCATACAACAAGAGACACAATTTGTATAGTGTATGTATAAAAGGTAACATGACATACAGCTAGAGGGGAGGGGAGGGCTGAGCTTCTGATGCTAATAGTACCTATCAGTGGTGCTTAGTGCCAGTTGATGTGATGTATCAGAAAATCCACCAGTGATTCATATCATGGAAAAAGAGGAGTTTTCTGACATTGACTAAAATAAATGGTAAATTTGTTGCTAATATATTATGTATAGCTTATATAATAAAACTGAACATAACCTAACCTCCTGTGAATGAGAAACCTAAGTTTATATAGTCAATTATAAGGATTGTGAAGGAACCATTGCTTGCCTAGTAGTAGCACCACTACAAAATATTGCCATTCTAGTGGATTGCAGTTGCTGTGTGTGCCTGCGCTTGATTTGCCAGTGAAGTAAAATACCAAGATTTGTTGACATTACAGCATGATTTTTGTGTGAAATAAATGTTGATAAAAAAAGGTAATATGAAGGTATTGTCACCTTTGGAAGTGCTGAAGTGTTATCCAAAACTTACTTTAAAGGTATTGTAATGAATTTTACATGATTGTTGGCCTTGTCTGTTGGACTTGGAAATTTGTTGGAAGAAGGCAACAGAACAGAGGGAGAAAGCTACACAGAATAGAGTTTTCCCGGTTAGTGCAGTAACACTAACAGACCTTCCAGCTTTAAATAAATGAAGAGTGAAGCATTTGAATACCTACTCATGTTGGCTTGTTTATATTGAGGAAAATGTTGCATACCTACATTCAGTGTGTTAGTTGAGTGGGAAATATCAGCACTGTTATACTTGCATCGTGAAAACAATCTTCTTTTGGCATTGATTACAATTTGGTTACCTCTACCGTATGGAGAAACCTCACTTAATGTTGATAATTGCATTCCATTTACAAATATTGTTGTATCAATGTGTAAGTACTTGTTAATTTTGGTCTAGTACAAGTACGGTTTGCTTTTACTCAAGATTACGTGGTGTGTTGTCCTCCCAGACTATATGTCCCAGTTCTTACATTCCACAACTGCTTAATTACTTACTTTTACATTTTGTTCAGTTTCTACGTGTTCATGCAAGAAATTTCTGGACAATGTTTAAAGAGTTGTATGGAAATGTAAATAATTTAAAGTTGTGTATTTGTTTATATTACCAAATGAGGCAGACTTGATTTTTGTGAAACTTGATGCAGGAATGTACCACATACGTCCAGAAATGGTGGCATTAATGTTCACTTTCCTTCACTGAACTGCAGCAATGTGTGTGGTGTAAGGTAAATAAACTCCATCCCAGGGAGTTAAAAAACCAAAATGTTTTCTTATTTCTAGATAATATTACTTAATTGCAAATGTTCTTTTTATGAAGTAACATGATTTGCTATTAAATTCAAGTACTTTCAAAAATAAATTTTCTAATTTGATCTCAAATGAACTAATAACCTATAATGATTGGACAGTTTTTGAAATATTTCAGTTTTATTAATCCTTTAAAATCAATTTTGTAGAAAGTATCTTGATATAGGCTACAAATTTAATTATTTTGTTGTTTAACAACACTGTTAATTGCCAGGATTACATCAGCACCACCGGTGTGTTAGAATTTTGTCCCACAGGAGTTCTTTTACATGCCAGTAAATCTACTGACATGGAGCTGTTGTTTTTAAGAACACTTAGAAACCATCGGTCTGGGCTGGATTTGAACCCACGACCTTGGGATCAGTAGGCCAGCTTTTAACCAACTGAGCCACCCAGACCGGCAATATAGGATAGGTATGTCAATAATTAAATTATACAATACATTGCAATAAAATTAGATTTTTTAAAATTTATTTTATTTACTTTAAATTAATACATATTTGAATATGACAGACATTCAGCCCAGGCTCTTAGCCTGTCATATCCACCCAACAAAATTTCTTATACATACATTTTGCTTCTCTATAACTAACACAAAATGTTTAATTTTGTTCTCTTTGTACAGACCAACTCCAATTTTTCTTCACTCTACCAAAAAATTGACCTAAGTTCCTGACCTCCTTTCTAAAAATCCTCTTAAGTGCTGTTATCCTATCACCCTTCTCCCTTTTCTGCCGCAGAAATTCTTTCCTCCATATGCCCGTTCCTTGGCACTCAAAGACTACGTGCTCCAGGTCTTCCTTCTCCCCGCAAATAGGACACAGACTCTGAGGGATACTCTTTCTTAGTCCCCTCAACCTCCAAACACCAGTTCTTAGCCATGCTATTGCCTCCCTTTGTTCTTTGTTTACCTTATCAACATATGTTTCCCTTTCCCATGTTTCTTTCATTGATTTGTAACCTACCAGGGACCTTTTTTCCATTATATCACCAAACAGTTTTTGGATCTCTATGCCTTCAAACCTCTTTCTTATTATTTTCCAGAATTTGTTATGATTATTCTCCCCTCTCCTCCAGCAGTCCCCCATCCCATTTACTTCTAGGTTCTTTCGAATACTACTCGTCCATCCAGATCCCCTAAGACTCTTTTCCTGGTATTCTACACACTGCCCTAACAAGTTATTTTTATCCAAATTCAAAATTCTATACCAATATTTCAGAGCTCTTTCTATAATCATGCCCTTTCTCGACACCCTTCCCATCACCACCTGTGCTACCTCTCTTGCCACCGCACTTGGAAGAGCCAACATTTCCCTGCAAAACATCCTATGAACTGTATCTATGGTTTCCTCCCCCTCATTCAATCCTCATATTTCTATACCATAGAGCATTTTTGGTTCCACCACCATATTATAGATTTGTTCTAACCATTTGACCCCAATATTCGGTACTCTGTACTTACAACTTCTTATTGCTGACATAGCTCCTTTCTCCTTTGTCAGAGCTAATTTCTTTTGTTTTTCCCACCCCCCACTCCCATCTAATTTTACTCCTAAGTAGATACTTCTCGTAATACTTTATACTCCTTATTCCCCTTTTTCCACTTTTCATGTTTACTCAATTTTGCTCCCTTCTTAAATACCATTATTTGTGTTTTCTCCTGATTAACAGTTAGGTTCCATTCAATGCAGTATTTATCTACCTTTGCAATGCTTGCTTCAGACCATTTACTGTAATTGATCCTACTACCAGATCATCAGCGAATAGTAGCCCATAAAATTAGATATCAAACCTCCTCTTGAACTTAAATACACAAATATGAGAGCAGAATTAAATTAAGATTTATTTAATTTTAATAGTAAAACTATCTTAGCATATAACACATGCCAAAATAAAAAAATTGCCCAGTTTTCTAAATAATGGCTTACATTAACATAACATATTTTCACCTCATTGTATGATTCAAACGGCTATTTTTGGTATAATAAATACATCTTTAGCTTGTGGTGAATTTCCCAAAATATTATTCCCAGGTAAGTATATAATGGCTGACATTTTAATTTAAAATTCTTAAGGCATATATATTCCTACTTAATTAGGGCCAACAGTGCAAACAGCTTTCATTATTTGAGCTGAAAGTAAACACCAAACCTATATTTCAGTTGTATCTACAGAGATATAGCTTTTTAATTTTTTTAAAATTAATTAATAAAAATGAATTGTTTGTGCATTATGTGGTTGCCTTATTAAAATGAACATGTAGAAATTTGAATTTGGTGCAGGGGTAGAACCCCAAATTCATTCAATCATTCAGGTCGTTAAACAATGACAAAAGAATACATTGTTTGAATATGCTGGTGGTTCTTTAAGAGCTGTTATTTTGTTTAAATTTCAGTAAACTGTGATACTCTTAAAAAGTATGCAAAATGTTTTCACTGAGAGAGAAGGAATTATTGAACAATGAGTATCTTACGATGATGGAAATACCTCTCATTGGCTTATTATGGAGCAATAAGCTGCTGCTTACAAATTCTACTTACCAAAGGAAAATGTAATTAACAAATCACCTATTTGATTTTTTTTCTTCCATTCTTCTCTTATTTTGTGGAATATATTGCCACACTTTGCATGCTGAATTTTTACTGCCTGCTGGGAAATCTTCACAAAAAATTATGCAAATTCACCTTTTATGAGAAAAACTGGGAAAATAAAAGATTAAATCCTCCCTCATAGACAAGAAGCACAGATCAAAGGAAATGTGTTCTCTTCATTAGTAAATATTGCTACTACAAGACTTTGAGGAGAAATAAGTACATCACTGCTTCCATTATTGTGGGACAAAGGCATTCAACATCGAGCCACTTTCATATCAGACTAGCTATAGCTACCAACGTTCTGAGGTTTGATGAGGATCCCAGTGAAGGTCAAGTCACACACACACCACGTAGATATGACAAAGTATAACTCTTGTCATTCAGTTCTAAACCTATAAAATGTTAAGTACAAATTTAATGGTGATAAACAGTTGGTTTAGGAAGGCCTGGCTCCAACACTGAGTTTTCACAACTGACCTTTGGATGAAACGAGTTCATGAAACACATTTAATAATATGCAAAGAATATAATTAACAATGTACAATGAACAACATAAGAGGAGCAGGCACCAACACTAAGCCCCTCTTTCTGGATGTATGTGACCACACCAAGTGGTGAGGTTATGTTTGTACCATGCAGCCGTGTGAATACAGTCCTCCTTAAGTGTATAGCTGGTATGGTGCTAATGAGAGAAAAAGCTATGTATTTTCTTTCATGTGAGCTCAGAATTGATTATGTTACATTAACAATGGGATGTTTGTGTCTGTTTCCATTAAGGCCTATACCATTATTGTATTGACAATTGACTGCACTGATTAACAGTTATTCTTTTCTGATTGGTTGTCAGCTACTACCTGTTTGCAATCAAAGAAAACATGGCAATAAGATATTTCATTAAGTTGAGAATGTACTTGCATGGGAATAGTATTAGAAACTGAAAAGCCACAATTCAACAGTAACCTGTGGAAAATGTTTACCTACCAGACCAATGTAGATATCATTAAGCAGTGAAATAATCCTTATTATAACTTCATTACTAAGCTTCATAGTAGGTGAGCTGCCAAAAGAATGAAGTTGTGCATGTTTCGTGTATAGAGCAGATGGACACAAACGGATCCCCACACTGTGCCATCACATGCACTACAAATGCACTTAACTTGATTCATATTTAATGTAGTTGGACTACTGCACCTATTCGTTATCCTTTCCTTTTGTCTTAGTGAATATAAAATGGCAGACGTGTCTTAAAGATATTTTGAACAAAACGCTAACTTATTCATAAGAGCTGATGCATGATACAAGAACATCACATATAGGCAAAAACTCAATTCGTTTTGCAATGATAAACAATTTAATCATTGCACTGGATGGCAACACCTTTCCATTTTGCTAATGATCCAGAAGTTGAGCGCCCTTAAACTCACCCCCCTTTCCATTTATACTAGCTTTCTGGATCCCAAGCAGATTGTGCAACGTGCACCCTTATTTTCACTGTTACTAAACAAACTATTGCCAATGGTAACCCCATGCTTATGTCAATTGTTTTTGTTAAAAGTAATCCCATGCTTCTGTCAGTGACATTGTTAATAGTAACCCCATGCTTCTGTCAGTGACATTGTTAACAGTAATCCCATTTTTCTGTCAGTGACATTGTTAACAGTAACCCCATGCTTCTGTCAATAACATTGTTAATAGTAACCCCATGCTTCTGTTAGTGACATTGTTGATAGTAACCCCATGCTGCTGTTAGTTACATTGTTGACAGTAACCCCATGCTTCTGTTAGTGAAATTGTTGATAGTAACCCCATGCTTCTGTTAGTGAAATTGCTGATAGTAACCCCATGCTTATGTTAGTTACATTGTTGACAGTAACCCCATGCATCTGTTAGTGAAATTGTTGATAGTAACCCCATGCTTCTGTTAGTGAAATTGCTGATAGTAACCCCATGCTTATGTTAGTTACATTGTTGACAGTAACCCCATGCATCTGTTAGTGACATTGTTAATAGTAACCCCATGCTTCTGTTAGTGACATTGTTAATAGTCACCCCATGCTTCTGTTAGTTACATTGTTGACAGTAACCCCATGCTTCTGTTAGTGACATTGTTAATAGTCACCCCAAGATTCTGTTCGTGACATTGTTGATAGTAACCTCATGCTTCTGTTAGTGACATTGTTGATAGTAACCCCATGCTTCTGTTAGTGACATTGTTGATAGTAACCCCATGCTTCTGTTAGTGACATTGGTAATAGTAACCCCATGCTTCTGTTAGTGACATTGTTGACAGTAACCACATGCTTCTTTTAGTGACATTGTTAATAGTCACCCCATGCTTCTGTTAGTTACATTGTTGACAGTAACCCCATGCTTCTGTTAGTGACATTGTTAATAGTCACCCCAAGATTCTGTTCGTGACATTGTTGATAGTAACCTCATGCTTCTGTTAGTGACATTGTTGCTAGTAACCCCATGCTTCTGTTAGTGACATTGTTGATAGTAACCCCATGCTTCTGTTAGTGACATTGGTAATAGTAACCCCATGCTTCTGTTAGTGACATTGTTGACAGTAACCACATGCTTCTTTTAGTGACATTGTTAATAGTAACCCCATGCTTCTGTTAGTGACATTGTTGATAGTAACCCCATGCTTCTGTTAGTGACATTGGTAATAGTAACCCCATGCTTCTGTTAGTGGCATTGTTTTCAGTAGCCCCATGCTTCTGTTAGTGACATTGGTAATAGTAACCCCATGCTTCTGTTAGTTATATTGTTGACAGTAACACCATGCTTCTGTCAGTGACATTGTTAATAGTAACCCCATGCTTCTGTTAGTGACATTGTTGATAGTAACCCCATGCTTCTGTTAGTGACATTGTTAATAGTAACCCCATGCTTCTGTCAGTGACATTGCTAATAGTAACCCCATGCTTCTGTCAGTGACATTGCTAATAGTAACCCCATGCTTCTGTCAGTGACATTGCTAATAGTAACCCCATGCTTCTGTCAGTGACATTGCTAATAGTAACCCCATGCTTCTGTTAGTGACATTGTTGATAGTAACCCCATGCTTCTGTTAGTGACATTGTTGATAGTAACCCCATGCTTCTGTTAGTGACATTGTTAATAGTAATCCCATGCTTCTGTCAGTGACATTGCTAATAGTAACCCCATGCTTCTGTTAGTGACATTGTTGATAGTAACCCCATGCTTCTGTTAGTGACATTGTTAATAGTAACCCCATGCTTCTGTTAGTGACATTGTTAATAGTAACCCCATGCTTCTGTTAGTGACATTGTTAATAGTAACCCCATGCTTCTGTTAGTGACATTGTTAATAGTATACCCATGCTTCTGTTAGTGACATTGTTGATAGTAACCCCATGCTTCTGTTAGTGACATTGTTAATAGTAACCCCATGCTTCTGTTAGTGGCATTGTTGACAGTAACACCATGCTTCTGTCAGTGACATTGTTAATAGTAACTCCATGGTTCTGTCATTGACATTGTTAATGGTAACCCCATGGTTCTGTCATTGACATTGTTAATGGTAACCCCATGGTTCTGTCATTGACATTGTTGACAGTAACCCCATGCTTCTGTTGGTGACATTGTTGACAGTAACCCAATGCTTCTGTTAGTGACATTGGTAATAGTAACCCCATGCTTCTGTCAATGGCATTGAGATTGCCAATTTGTTTTGGTATTTATTTTTTATTGTTTTTATTATTACTTTTTTTAATTTAATGATTTGAAAACTATTTATTTTGGTAGATACATTGAACATTTTAGGAAAATCTTGTGCAGAGCTTTCTCAAGAGAATTTTGTATTATAATAAGAGGAATATGTTTAAATTAGGTTAGAGGTATGCTCTGGAAGTCTGATCATTTGTTAATTAAACTAAATTGTAACAAAGTATGCTATCTTAATGTCAGTTTGAGGGCTTTAGGACAATATTGTTTCCTTGCCAGCACAGGTCACAGCTTGTATTTCATTGGTTGCTAACAGTTTGTGTCTTTTTCTTTCCTTGTTTTTAATAATATTGAGTACAGAAATATGTATGTGTGTGTGTGTGTGTGTGTGTGTGTGTGTGTGTGTGTGTGTGCGCGCGCGCTAATGGTTTCTTCGCAAATGGATGACAATCCACAAACATGAGGTGCGGTTGACTATCGACAACTATTTCAATTTGTTTTTCCTCTCTCAAGTGATGACTGGCTATTCAATAAACCATGTGCAGTGTCTCTTAACATGTTATTGCAAATTTCAAGCTATATTAACCTTTTTAGATATGTATTAATAATAGTTGTATATAATTGTGTGCAGTTGTTTTGTCAGCCAGGCAGCAGCAAACACAAATGGTAGGTACTTATCCTTGTTTATGGTGCTCAGCATTTTGTTGAGAAGCACTGCGCCTGCCTGCCACAATGGCTTCTCTCTCTTGTGAAAGTAACCAAACACCACCACGCGGCGGCGGTAGATAGACAGTATTTGTTCATTGAGCAGCTCACCATGGCTAATTTTTGTACGTAAATAATAGTTTGCTAGTTTTATACTAGTTTTGTAATTTGTGGATAAGATGGATAGTATTCCTGTAGCAGCAATAGACAGACAAATGCTCCTCACTCACTTCTATTATATACTGTTCTCTATCTATCTATCTATCTATCTACTAAATGTACTTTGTTAAGATGTTGTAACATGTAGAAATATTATGGTTTTTATTCACTGCAGTCTTTTATTTTATTCCTTTGTCCTTCCATCACCCTACAGACAGTGTTGATATAACCTTCTTTAAGGTTATTCTTAAATATGTTCCCAGTTTAAAATGGCAGTAAATCTGCCTAAGTTTTATATTATGACAAATTAAAAACCCAATTTATTTGTAAAGAAATGGGATTTTACTAAAAGAAGGTAAAATTAAATACGACCACTGTGATGTTTAGAAAGAACTTCTAGTGTAATTAATAAAAGCACAGTCATTCTGTGAAGACATCACCGATAAGTTTACAGTCCTAAACGACTGATTGTACAACAAATGGGTCAATACAATCGTTAAAATTGCATCCCTCCAGGACGAAAACCCAGGACGAATTTAGCTAATGCGCTTTTTCCCTTAAATGGTGAGTCCTAGGAGAAAATTGAACATAAACAAAGTTGTAGCCCTTGTGAGAACAAGTAAGATTGGAAATAACACACTTTGCTGTTTCTCGCTTACTTTGGGAGTTATAATCGAAAAACGGGTCTCGAGTCTTCACTTTGTGTCACGCTAAAGTCATGTTTGTGCGCTATATCTCCTAAACAGTGAGTCCTAAGAGAAATTCGGACATAAACAAACTTGTAGCTCTTCTGGAAATAAGTGAGATTGAAAATAACAAACTTTGCCATAGGAGCTATAATCAAAAAACGTGTTTTAAATGTTGGACCTAGAATAACCTATTTCCCTGATTACCCTCCCCTTATGTAGGATTTACACCCCCTAGGACATACCAGTCAGTGCCTAGGGTCAGATGCCTATTGGGGAGCAGAGGAACCTGTGTATGTACCAGACTGAGTGAACACCTGCAAGTATGAGAGTGAGGACTTACAAGCCATTGCCTAGGGTCAGACGTCTGTCGGGGAACACAGGAACCTATGTACCAGACAGAGTGAACACCTGCAAGTATGAGAGTGAGGACTTACAAGTCAGTGTCTAGGGTCAGACGTCTGTTGGGGAACACAGGAACCTATGTACCAGACACAGTGAACACCTGCAAGTATGAGAGTGAGCACTTACAAGCCATTGTCTAGAGTCAGACATCTGTCAGGGAACACAGGAACCTATGTACCAGACAGAGTGAACACCTGCAAGTATGAGAGTGAGGACTTACAAGCCAGCACCTAGGGTCAGACGTCTGTTGGGGAACACAGGAACCTATGTACCAGACAGAGTGAACACCTGCAAGTATGAGAGTGAGGACTTACAAGCCAGTGTCTAGAGTCAGACATCTGTCGGGGAACACAGGAACCTATGTACCAGACAGAGTGAACACCTGCAAGTATGAGAGTGAGGACTTACAAGCCATTGCCTAGGGTCAGACGTCTGTTGGGGAACACAGGAACCTATGTACCAGACAGAGTGAACACCTGCAAGTATGAGAGTGAGGACTTACAAGCCAGTGTCTAGAGTCAGACATCTGTCGGGGAACACAGGAACCTATGTACCAGACAGAGTGAACACCTGCAAGTATGAGAGTGAGGACTTACAAGTCAGTGTCTAGGGTCAGACATCTGTCGGGGAACACAGGAACCTATGTACCAGACAGAGTGAACACCTGCAAGTATGAGAGTGAGGACTTAGAAGCCAGTGTCTAGAGTCAGACGTCTGTCAGGGAACACAGGAACCTATGTACCAGACACAGTGAACACCTGCAAGTATGAGAGTGAGGACTTACAAGCCAGTGTCTAGAGTCAGACGTCTGTCAGGAAACACAGGAACCTATGTACCAGACAGAGTGAACACCTGCAAGTATGAGAGTGGGGACTTACAAGTCAGTGTCTAGAGTCAGACGTCTGTCAGGGAACACAGGAACCTATGTATCAGACAGAGTGAACACCTGCAAGTATGAGAGTGAGGACTTACAAGCCAGTGTCTAGAGTCAGACGCCTGTCAGGGAGCACAGGAACCTATGTACCAGACAGAGTGAACACCTGCAAGTATGAGAGTGAGGACTTACAAGCCAGTGTCTAGAGTCAGACGTCTGTCAGGGAACACAGTAACCTATGTACCAGACAGAGTGAACACCTGCAAGTATGAGAGTGAGGACTTACAAGCCAGTGTCTAGAGTCAGACGTCTGTCAGGGAACACAGGAACCTATGTACCAGACACAGTGAACACCTGCAAGTATGAGAGTGAGGACTTACAAGCCAGTGTCTAGAGTCAGACGTCTGTCAGGGAACACAGGAACCTATGTACCAGACAGAGTGAACACCTGCAAGTATGAGAGTGAGGACTTACAAGTCAGTGTCTAGAGTCAGACATCTGTCGGGGAACACAGGAACCTATGTACCAGACAGAGTGAAGACCTGCAAGTATGAGAGTGAGGACTTACAAGCCAGTGTCTAGAGTCAGACGCCTGTCAGGGAGCACAGGAACCTATGTACCAGATAGAGTGAACACCTGCAAGTATGAGAGTGAGGACTTACAAGTCAGTGTCTAGAGTCAGACATCTGTCGGGGAACACAGGAACCTATGTACCAGACAGAGTGAACACCTGCAAGTATGAGAGTGAGGACTTACAAGTCAGTGTCTAGGGTCAGACGTCTGTCAGGGAACACAGGAACCTATGTACCAGACAGAGTGAACACCTGCAAGTATGAGAGTGGGGACTTACAAGCCAGTGTCTAGAGTCAGACGTCTGTCAGGGAACACAGGAACCTATGTACCAGACAGAGTGAACACCTGCAAGTATGAGAGTGGGGACTTACAAGTCAGTGTCTAGGGTCAGACGTCTGTCAGGGAACACAGGAACCTATGTACCAGACAGAGTGAACACCTGCAAGTATGAGAGTGAGGACTTACAAGTCAGTGTCTAGAGTCAGACATCTGTCGGGGAACACAGGAACCTATGTACCAGATAGAGTGAACACCTGCAAGTATGAGAGTGAGGACTTACAAGTCAGTGTCTAGAGTCAGACATCTGTCGGGGAACACAGGAACCTATGTACCAGATAGAGTGAACACCTGCAAGTATGAGAGTGAGGACTTACAAGTCAGTGTCTAGAGTCAGACATCTGTCGGGGAACACAGGAACCTATGTACCAGACAGAGTGAACACCTGCAAGTATGAGAGTGAGGACTTACAAGTCAGTGTCTAGGGTCAGACGTCTGTCAGGGAACACAGGAACCTATGTACCAGACAGAGTGAACACCTGCAAGTATGAGAGTGGGGACTTACAAGCCAGTGTCTAGAGTCAGACGTCTGTCAGGGAACACAGGAACCTATGTACCAGACAGAGTGAACACCTGCAAGTATGAGAGTGGGGACTTACAAGTCAGTGTCTAGAGTCAGACGTCTGTCAGGGAACACAGTAACCTATGTACCAGACAGAGTGAACACCTGCAAGTATGAGAGTGAGGACTTACAAGCCAGTGTCTAGAGTCAGACGCCTGTCAGGGAACACAGGAACCTATGTACCAGACAGAGTGAACACCTGCAAGTATGAGAGTGGAGACTTACAAGTCAGTGTCTAGAGTCAGACGTCTGTCAGGGAACACAGTAACCTATGTACCAGACTGAGTGAACACCTGCAAGTATGAGAGTGGGGACTTACAAGTCAGTGTCTAGAGTCAGACGTCTGTCAGGGAACACAGTAACCTATGTACCAGACAGAGTGAACACCTGCAAGTATGAGAGTGAGGACTTACAAGCCAGTGTCTAGAGTCAGACGTCTGTCAGGGAACACAGGAACCTATGTACCAGTCAGAGTGGACACCTGCAAGTATGAGAGTGGGGACTTACAAGTCAGTGTCTAGAGTCAGACGTCTGTCAGGGAACACAGGAACCTATGTACCAGACAGAGTGAACACCTGCAAGTATGAGAGTGGGGACTTACAAGCCAGTGTCTAGAGTCAGACGTCTGTCAGGGAACACAGTAACCTATGTACCAGCCAGAGTGAACACCTGCAAGTATGAGAGTGAGGACTTACAAGCCAGTGTCTAGAGTCAGACGCCTGTCAGGGAACACAGGAACCTATGTACCAGACAGAGTGAACACCTGCAAGTATGAGAGTGGGGACTTACAAGCCAGTGTCTAGAGTCAGACGTCTGTCAGGGAACACAGGAACCTATGTACCAGACAGAGTGAACACTTGCAAGTATGAGAGTGAGGACTTACAAGTCAGTGTCTAGAGTCAGACGTCTGTCAGGGAACACAGGAACCTATGTACCAGACAGAGTGAACACCTGCAAGTATGAGAGTGAGGACTTACAAGTCAGTGTCTAGGGTCAGACGTCTGTCAGAAGTCACAGGAACCTATGTACCAGACAGAGTGAACACCTGCAAGTATGAGAGTGAGGACTTACAAGCCAGTGTCTAGTCAGACGTCTGTCAGGGAACACAGGAACCTATGTACCAGACAGAGTGAACACCTGCAAGTATGAGAGTGAGGACTTACAAGTCAGTGTCTAGGGTCAGGCGTCTGTCAGGGAACACAGGGACCTATGTACCAGACAGAGTGAACACCTGCAAGTATGAGAGTGAGGACTTACAAGACAGTGTCTAGAGTCAGACGCCTGTCGGGGAACACAGGAACCTATGTACCAGACGGAGTGAAGACCTGGAAGCGGGTGGTCACCAAGCACCGGGTATGATAGTGAGGAAGAGGATGATATGAAATGCAGGCAAAATGGATGATTGGAAGGGTGATAATGGAGCAGTTGGTTGAATGTATGGCGGGAGAAACTGGAGAACCCGGAGAAAAGCCGCCCAGACGCCGCTTCGTCCACCACGATCCCGTCTAGGCAGTAGGCGAGAGGTGGACTTTGAATAACATCGTATGGAATTCGTCCGTCGCGTATTATGTTATGGATTTTGCTACGCTGGAAAGTAACTTGTTTCTTCCGGTAATGAAACAGGAATTACTTTACTTGTTAGATGTTCCGAATAGTTCACTTTAGCTTGTTTCAACCAGCATGGACTTGGAGCAATTTCGATATCAAGGTTTCCTAGTGTCGAAAAAATGGTACATGTTTAAACGCTTATATCCCAAAATGTAAGATAGCTTTAGTCTATATACAGACTCGCACAGAATTGGACAATGACAATCTTTAAACATAGCTAGGTTCGTAACCCGCTTTTAGCCTTTTATAGGCGGATTTACGTAACATAGAGTTAGCGTAATTTAGTTATTTGGAAGTTAGCAATCAGCTTGTTGCTGAGCCAAGAAAATGGTTTATTCCTAAAAGTGCGATCCTTGTGTTGGCGGTATTTGTAACTCAGTTTGCCGTGCGCTAGTTGCCTAGCCAACAAAATCTATTAGAACGATTTTTTAAATGGACATTTGAATTTGCGTAATTCCGTCATTTCCCGGGTGGAAATTGGCAAACAATTTGTTGCCAAGCCAAGAAAATCGTTTATAGCTTTAAAAAGTGTCATATTGTGTTAGCGTAATCTGGGTCTTTGCGGTACGGAAGTTGGCACTAGTTGTTACTAAGCCAAGAAAATCATGTACAGCTTAAACAAGTGGGATTTTTTGAGTTAGTATAATTTGTTTACTTGCTGCGCGGAAGTTGGCCACTACTTTGTTGCCAAATCAAGAAACTCCTTTACAGCTAAAACTTGGGATCTTCAGCTAGCGTAATTTAGTTATATGGCACTCGGAAGTTGGCAACCAACGTGTTGCCTAGCCAAGAAAACGGTTTGTAGCTAAAATGATTGGGGTTTTGAGTTAGCGGAATTTGGTTCTTTGTCCTGCGAAGTTTGGCAACCAACTTGTTACCAAACCAATAAAGTCCTTTCTAGCTAAAAAGTAATAGGAATTTTGTGTTAGCGTAAATTGACAACAAATTTGTTACCAAGCCAAGAATACCTTGCAGCTAAAATAATTGGGCTCTTGAGTTAGCACCGCACGGAAGTTGGCAACAAATTTGTTACCAAGCCAAGAATACCTTACAGCTAAAGTAATTGGTATCTTGAGTTAGCACCGCACGGAAGTTGGCAACAAATTTGTTACCAAGCCAAGAATACCTTACAGCTAAAATAATTGGGATCTTGAGTTAGCACCGCACGGAAGTTGGCAACAAATTTGTTGCCAAACCAGACGTCTTTTACAACTAAAACATTCTGACTTTATGTTAGCGTAATTGGGTTGTATTGGGCGCGGAAGTGGCAACATTTATTGCCAAGTCAAGAAAATCGTTTATAGCTAGTAAATTGGGATTTTGTGTTACCGTTAATTCCCGCGCGCAAGTTGGCAGCAAATTAGTCAGCAAAACAAGAATAACTTTCACAGCTAAAATAATTGGAAGTTTGAGTTAGCGTAATTTGGTTATCTTGTTGCGCGATAGTTGGCAACTAACTTGTTACCAAGCCAAGAAAATCGTTTAAGGATAAACAAAGTATCGCATGTTAGCCTCAATTGGTGCATGGAAGTTGCAAGCAACATATTCGTTGGCAACAGAACAAAAGCCTTTAGAGTTAAGATTGGAAATTTGAGCTAGCGTAATTTGCTTATCTATTGCACGGAACTTGGCAACAAATTTGTTGCCAAACCAAGATGGTTCCTTATAGTTAAAAACTGGGATTTTGCGTTAGTATAATGTGGTTCTTTTCCAAGAAAATGGTTTATAGATAAAACAGATTATTTTATGTTAGCATCACTTACCTATGGAAGTTGGTAACATATTTGTTGGCGGCCAAAGAAAACCCTTTAAAGCTGACAAACTGTATTTTGCATTAGCGTAATGTGGTTCTTTGTGGTGCGGAAGTTGGCCACAAATTTGTTACCAAGCCAAGCAAATCGTTTATAGCTATAACATAGTATTTTATGTCACCGTTAATTGCCGCGCGGAAGATGGCAAAAAATTTGAATTGTTGATAACCGTTTATAGCTAAAAATGCGGATTTTAAGGCAGCGTAATGTGGTAAGGAATAGGCTTTTGTGAGAGGCTAATCGCCACGCGGAACTTGGCAACAAACTTGTTGCCTATCCAAGTAATCCCTTTATAGCTAACAATTGGTATTTTAAGTTAGCGTAATTTGGTTATCTGAAGCCAAAAGTTGGCAACAAATGTGTTGCCAAGCCAAGAAGATTGCTCATTTCTACAACTGGGATATTGCCTTAGCGTAATATGGTTGCAGCGCGGAAGTTGGCAACATATTTGGTTACCAAGGCAAGATCTTTTATAGCTAAAAACTGGCATTCTGTGTTAGCGTAATCTGTTTCTTTGCGAAGCGGAGGTTGGCAAGGAATTTATCAACCCAAGTAAATCATTAATAACTTAAACAATTGGAATTTTTGAGTAAGCCTAATTTGTTTATTCGGGACGCAGAAGTTGGGAGCCAGCGTTTAGCCCGGCCAAGAAAATCGCTTATGGTTAAACTAATTGGGATTTTGAGTTAGCATAATTTGGTTAATTGCTACACGGAAGTTGGCAACAAACTTATTACCAATCCAAAAAACCTAATAGAGGTTAAAAATTGTAATTTTAACTTAGCGTAATTTGGATATGTGGACGCGGAAGTTGGCAACAAATTTGTTACCAACCCAAGAAAACCCAACATAGCCTTAAAATTGTAATTTTAACTTAGCGTAATTTGGATATGTGGACGCGGAAGTTTGCAACAAATTTGTAGTAACCCAAGAAACCCCAATATAGCTTTAAAATTGTAATTTTAACTTAGCGTATTTTGGATATGTGGACGCGGAAGTTGGCAACAAACTTGTTACCAATCCAAGAAAACCCAATATATTTAAAAATTGGAATTTCAAGTTAGCGTAATTTGGCTATCTGGGCGCGGAGGTTGGCAACAAATGTGTTGCATGTCTAAGAAAACCCTTTATAGGTAAAAACTGGAATCTTTGGTTAGCGTAGTCTGCTGGTTTGTGGCGCGAAGATTGGTAACAAATTTGTTAACAAGGCAACAAAATCATTTGTAGCTGAAGTTACTGGCACGGAATTTGGCAATCAACTTGTGTCGAAGTCAAGAAAACGGTTCATAGCTAAAATAGGATTTTGTGTAATTGCCACGCGGAAGCTGGCAACAAATTTGTCACCAATCCAAAAAACCGAATAGAGGTTAAAAATTATAATTTTGACTTAGCGTAATTTGGATATGTGGACGCGGAAGTTGGCAACAAATTTGTTACCAACCCAAGAAAACCCAATATAGCTTAAAATTGTAATTTTAACTTAGCGTAATTTGGATATGTGGACGCGGAATTTGGTAAGAAATTTGTTACCAACCCAAGAAGACCCAATATAGCTTTAAAATTGTCATTTTAACTTAGCGTAATTTGGATATGTGGACGCAGAAGTTGGCATCAACCTTGTTACCAATCCAAGAAAACCCAAT